>OMLC01036167.1:0-25078 GCA_900302585.1 Regalecus glesne
AAAACCCCACCTAATTCATTTGAGCTTCCAGTCTAGCTGACATGTCAAATCCACCAGACCATGATCACACACACCTATTGGCTGAATAACTGGTCCAGCTGAGCAGATATGCCTGTAACAGTTCACCAAGACCAAGTACTGCCATTTCACTCACAGATCACAACAAAGAGGGGCCTCCGGTGGCGTAGGGTGTTAAGGTAATGTTCAGTGCATCTCTGCGTCATGCAGTTGGGTGTTCGAATCCCAGCTGCCCCGTTTCCAACTATGGCCGGAGGTCCATAGTTATTGGGGCCTAATTGGCTAAGCCTCAGCTGGGTATATGGGTAAGGTTGGATAATGTATTGTTTTAAGAAAAAAAAAAAGAAATGGATAAAAAAAAAGAGAACAAGGATTAAATCATCCCAAGGCACCATGTGACTCTAGAATTTGGCAATATTTGTCTTGATGGAAAATCCCCAAAGCAAACAACATACCAGTTATTACTGATGCATAATAATGTGACTGACTGAGGAATAGGCTTACAGCCATGCCATTCTGATGCAATGTGTATGTATAAACACACACACACACACACACACACACACACTTCTCTTATTATATATACTTATTTTACTTAATCTTTATCTCATATTTCTCTGTGATGAAGTCTCTCAGGCAAAGAATTTCACATGAGTTTACTTGTACAACCGGGGTTACTATAAACATCTTGAATCATAAAGATCTCCCATATGATAGATTCGACAGGGAACTTTAGGTATGCTGGTTATTCATCTCAGTTAAACCATGAGGTCACTCACCAATTGTGCTTTGTAATGGATGTTTCAGGTTATTTTCACTTCCAAATATGTGGTTTAGAGGTTACATTTGACATGTGGAGATATAGCTGATGCAGTGATCGCTTAAAATGCCTTTGTAAAGCTGAGTCCATCAGTGGTCCTGTATCCAACATCTCTACATTAAGTCAAGTGGTATCCTAACTGAAATGCACGATGGAAACATGACCAAAAACAAAAATAAGACCCTGGTTGTAACAAAAAAAACAGGGAGTTTTCCTTTAATAGTGCGGTCATCTGGAGTAAAACATCAAATGGCCTGAAAATACATTGCAAACCTGTTGACATATATTGTAGTGAGGTTTAATACTACAGAAGGAATAATGCCACTTACACTCCTGATTTATTGTCGGTTTAGTCAGAGACATTACTTGGTGGTCAGCTCGTGGGTGAAGCCGTCATGCAAGTCTTCATGAGGGAGAGATCCTCCTATTTTAAGTCACCATGCCGCATCTGAATGGCTCACTGATAATGAATGAGGGGCTTGTTAAAAAGAGACTCTTCTGTTGAGCCACTTCTGACCTGGACCGTGTGTTATAATGAAGCTATTGTGTTGAGTAAAAATGAGTTTGGAAGAAACTGCCAAACTACAGACGTCATTCCCTATCTGTATAGTGGAACTGCTAAACCCATAATCCCCAATGAATATGAAAGTACAACTCCCACATGCATAATTTTGTTGTACTGCAATTCTGATTTTTCCAGGAGAGGCCTCTCATCTATTCATACTATGAAATTAAAGATAGTGGCCGACTTTCAATGAAGCATTGTGTTAATCTTAGCTTTTAGACTTCCAAGAGCCTTGTGGAAAAGTGTTTATGAAATAGTTCAGTGGAGATTTGTTGTCACATATTCTGTTTTATGTTACCTGGCTGACTCATCCTTCTCTTCCTCTCGCAAGGTTATTACAGAGAGGGCTTCCTGGCAGTTCAGCACGCAGTGGACCGAGCCATCATGCGCTCCTATAACAGAACTGCCGCTACCTCTCTCTTGGCCCAGACAAGGGTAGTCTTGTCTCGGTTTCCCTACCCAGCTTTTATATACGATGTCTTCATCTTAGCCATTCAGAACCAGCTGCCTCTGCTACTGGTGCTCAGTTTCACCTATACTTCCCTCAATATTGTCCGAGCCGTGGTGCAGGAGAAGGAAAGGAAGCTTAAGGTGTGTTTTTCTGCTCGTTTGTGTGTGTTTGTATGCATGTATGTTTCTTTTTTTATTTTATTTTTTTTGCTCTGATGGACATTTGGAAAGAGTACTGAAATTGCTAACTAACCTGTCCCTCTTTGTCCCTCTGTGTCTCTGTTTCTCTTTACATGGGCATCCCAGGAGTATATGAGGATGATGGGTCTCAGTAACTGGCTTCATTGGAGTGCCTGGTTCCTCATGTTCTTTCTTTTCCTCTCCATCTCTGTCATCTTCGTCACTTTGCTCTTCTGCATTCAGGTGAGTCTGTTTGAAATCAGTTTCTCGGTTCCCTTACCCAGCCTTCATAGATGATGTCTTCATCTTAGCCATTCAGAACCAACGCATATTTAAGCCATGTTCTAGATGATTGGTTGTTTGCAAAATATTCACTGAGAGTGATCCGCCAATCATTGCATGTCAGTCATCTTTAATTACTCTGACGTTGAGGTCTGACACGTCATTGAGATCGGATTTGATATAACAAAAGATAGATCGATAGAAAAACATACTAAGAGAAAAGGGAACCTGTGGAAGTTGATCTTGGGGGAAATTTTTTAAATACATTTATATATGAGCAACCGAAGACCCGTTAATCTTTTTATTCTTTTCAAAAAAATAATAATTTCAAACTTCAGAAATCACTTCTGCAATTTACATTTTATGAAGGAAATCACCAAAAGGTGAATCAGTTTATTTTAGTACTTTCTATTGAAAGAAACCTTTCATCACTCATACAGGTGACATCTTTGGTCAGAGCTGACTGCAAGCATTCTCACTCTTATGAACGAAGTAACTGTATTGTCTATAAGGATGGGATGCCTACCTCCCCTTACAACCCGCGGTTGATAATGGATGGATTTAACTTTGGTACCTCCACATGACTAACCTAAGCAAATGAGACATTCAGCAATAACATTATTCATCACTATGTAATGATTCCAAATGCTTGTCTGCTGGTTGGAAACTCCACAAAATTGGAGAAAATTGTTTACGTCACACAGGTGGGCTACATATCCACAATTAGAGATACTTTCTTTTATGGTCACTACATCTCTCACTCTTCTCTTCAATGTACATGTTGAGCAATCAGAGGGTGAAAGAAGAACTTGATGAAAAGAAGCAATGCTTATGTAAAAGGAAGTTTTTCTTCAATAAAACACTGCTGCTTTTGTCCAAAGGCTCACACAAAGGTAACAAAAAGCCCAAACTCCTCGCACTGGCTTTGAACTAACCCATTAAAGCAGCAGCAGGATTCCTCTTAAAAGTTGTCAGATATCGCAAAAGTAAATAAATAATGGAGGCAGAGTCTGGTGATTTTACTGACGCTCTGTGTTTCTGCTGGCATTTACAATAAACACTTACATATAAGGTAATCTGAAAGGGAATGTAATTTGACCTCTGGGTGAGTTAAAGACACTACAGTATGTATCCACGATGTTAGCCATGGGGAGGTATTTTAATTATTCATTATCATTGTTATTATTATTTATCTGTAGTATGTATGTACCTGTAACTTTTAATATAGGGTTTGATTGTGTAATCTCTGTTTATGTGAGTGACTTCTCTTTTAATTTTAATTTTAGGTGAGCCCCCAGGGTGCAGTGCTGACACACAGTGACCCCACCCTGGTCTTCGTCTTCCTGTTGGTCTTTGTTGTGGCCACCATCAACTTCAGTTTCATGATCAGTGCCTTCTTCTCTCGAGGTGTGTATGTGTGTGTGTGTGTGTGTGTGTGTGTGTGAGGACATTTTAAATCATTATAGTATGATTTGACTGTGTTTGCCTGTACTTTTTATTTGCATGTTTAAGAGTCTCTTCAGTACCAGTTGAGTCCTCTCATGTGCATTCTGTTAAATGTAGGTCAAGAGTATTTTGGTCATGTCAATAGAAAGGTTCACAGGTCAAAAAAGTGCAAAGATCAGCACGGCTTCAAAAAAAATCACATTGATATTGAGATAAAATTAGTGCTCATGGACTTGCATGACATGATGCAATCAGTGTTCCTCAAGGTGTAAGAAGTTGAGTGTCACCATCTCATACAGTTCATAATTCTCACTCTCACTCTGAAACCATATTACCTTCTTCTTTTTGCTCAATTATCCAAGTAGTCAAACATATTCTAAATAATTTGAATCAGATCATCTAGAAGTACATTAAAAAAATAGGAGGACAATTTGACATTCACCTGAATGTCTTCATAGGGGTGGCATAGCTCAGTGGGTAGAGCGGTTGTCTGGCAATCGGAAGGTTGCAGGATCAATCCCCGGTCCTTCATATGGTATGTTGAGGTGTCCTTGAGCAAGACACTTAACCCCTAACTGCTCCCCGAGCACCATATGTTGGCAGCTCACTGCTACTATACAATAGGATGGGTCAAAATTGCAGAGAAATCCAAATTTCCCCTTGATAAGGGAATCATTTATTATTTTATTTTTTCATCAACTCTGAAGTCAGTCCTGTGAGTCAGCCCTAAATCAGAGTACTCACATACAGGCTCCTGGCAAATAATGCCCAAATGGATCAACACATCTTTTTAATAATAATAAAAAAAGTTGCTCTGATTTATATCTCTATCCCTTGTCAGGGGATTGGGAAGCTCACAGGGCTGACTTCAGAGTTGATGAGGACATTCGGATGAATTTCAAAATGTCCTCTTATTTTCTGGATTTATGTTCAGAATACCCGATTCAAATTATTTTGATTCAAAACCCATTTCCCTTCAAAAATAGCAACATGACTAATGTGCTACTCAGTCCTGTTGGTCTCTTTCCCTATTTTGCTATTTTCCATTGACCAACCTGCAATTATGTTGTTACAAAGCAGCAGCCCTCCAACTTCCAAACTGTAATTACATGCCGTTCTTAACACACAAGCACTTATCTACCTGGTGGGTTCTGTGCTCTCATGCTGTGTGCTTTTGCTTTTTCAGAGAACATAGAGAAATGAGAAACATGGAGCTTAAGCGTTCTGCTAGCATCATAAGAACATTGAATAACTCAAATCTCCTTATGGGAGCCCACAATAGGTCCATTCATTGATTCCATACAGTTTGAAAATGGGCTTTTGTATTCATATTGCACATTTCAGCATGGCTCAGGCTCCATCAGTACGTAATGGTAGTTTTAATCATCTTACCTTAAAAAGCTTTTGTCCATGGAGTCTGACCAGGTAGAGAAATGAGAGGAGTAACCCAACAATGCTATAAATCAATCACACTTGATCCTACTGTGTGTGAGCCCACTCATGCCAAATATCTATACCTCTTCAATTCGGCTCCTGGCTGGGGGATCACTCTGTTAACTTGATGTAATGTCACAGGCAGTAAGTACATGGTCTCATTTTGTTTTAGCTTTCTTCTTTTCCCCTATGTTGCTTTTTCACTCCACCTGCTTCTCCCCAACATAGCTTCTCGAGTCCACGACTGGTTCATTTCCCATTGTAAGGTGTGACAGAGCCAGTGTGTCTTGAGAGATTTAAAAGGGGAGGATCAGGAAAAGCATCGGTTGATGCTTGATTTGGTCATAAGTTGTGTAACCCCTATAAATACTACCTCATTATGTGGTCTCATCTTTTTTACATCAAATGTGAACACTTGTGTGAACAGGTGGAAACCATGGACAAGAATATTTTCCACCAACTAGCCTAAAAGAATCTTGAAGCCCAAGATGTTGCCTTTTTAAAATAGAATGTCAATGGCAAAGAACAAAATGATTAAAATGAGGGACCTTTACAGAAAATCGGCCAGACCAGGTGTAGACCTAAGTACCTTTGTGGAGGCACTCTTTGCTCCCCCCCTGCCTTACTGTCTATGTACGTTTCCAGCTGTCTATATGGGTTAAAACATACACTCAGCACTGGAGCTCGACCTTTACCCCATTCATCACTCACAAAGTTTTCTCCCTTTGCCTCCTGCTTCTGCCCTTTTAAATGAATAGATCATATTGGATTATCACGTTGTCCATTCAGCCAACAAATGCCATGTTGTCAGCTTCATGGGGCAGCATAGTTCAGGAGGTAGGGCAGTCATCTAGTAATTGGAAGATTGATAGTTCAATTCCTGGTTCCCTCAGAAAGCATGAGGGCAGTGGCTGGCTCTCTGACTTTGACCCAGACACAAAGTAATTGAAGCTATTATTTCTTGCCACATACAAACTATCTCACTACGGTAACTTATGCATCAGTTATTTTCAGGTCTTCATTAGCCTGGCTATAACTACAGCATTAAGCATCCATGAGATGGACAGAATTGTATATTTTCCACCTCCTTTTAATTCATTGTTGTTTATCCCTCTCCAGCTAATGTGGCAGCAGCAGCGGGTGGCTTCATCTACTTCCTGAGTTACTTGCCATACTTGTTCTTGTGGCCACGGTATGACTTAATGAGCCATACCCAGAAGGTGTCTGTCTGCCTGATCTCAAATGTGGCCATGGCCATGGGAGCCCAGCTCATAGGGATGTTTGAAGGCAAAGGTGAGACTACATCCACGGTGGTTTTAATTTTATTGTCAAAGTGGATTTTGTGACTGATGATATAGGGACGCACTGATTGTGAAATCATGGACCAATGTGTTATAATTCTTGCTTTTAGTACCTCCCTTTGAAATTGCTGGTCTTTCTCAGAGACTATGTAATACTCTCACACAGCTGACATTTTTCACTTGTATTTGAGAACAAACTACACTCACTATAATAACCACACCACTCACAACTTCAGTGCTTTACCGCCTTTCAGTTCTCCTTAAAAAAAAGTAATCCTAACTCTCTACATCAAAACAATTATATCAATGTATCAAAATTGCATCACAGGCCCCTCAATAGAATACATACAAGTCCAGGTCTGTACTGAATAATTCAAATAAATAAGATACTCTTACACATGTTTCGGGATTGTCCGGTTATCTCTCAGTTTTGGCGTCATGTTTAACTCAGCTTTAGCAGATATACTCAACATTTTTTATGTCCCTAATCCTAGTTTTTGTCTCGTTAACGATAATTCTGATATCAAGCTAAAGAAAATTCAATTAAAAAATGATATTTACAAGGGTTTATCTCTGTAAAGAAAACAATTTTGAAAAATTGGTTTACCCCAGATATGTGTATGAAATCATTCTGGATCCATAGCCTGGTTAACATTGCCAACCTGGAACATACAACTGCATGGCGAAATAAGTTGGACCAGTGACTGTACAAGCTTGGAACTCTTTCTCATCCAAGATAATATCTTGGTCTAGGGACAATAACAACTTGGCAATATTGGTTGGGATTTACTGTACCTGCTGAACTATTTCTGTTGCTTTATGTTCTGTCTTACAAACCTTAACATGTTTTTTCTTTACTTTATTACCTTTCTCAATTTGCTTGGCATTTTGATATGTCTGTACCCCCCCAAAAAAAAAAGTAAAAAATAAATGTTGATTACAAGAAAAAACAACAAGAACAATATGTTAGGGGTGACATAGCTCATGGGGTAGAGTGGTTGTCTGGTGATTGGAAGGTTGCAGGTTCGATCCTTGGTCCTGCAGAAAGGTGTCCTTGAACAAGACATTGAGCCTCTAACTGCTCTCTGAGCGCCACATGGTGGCTGCTCATTGCTCCTATACAATAGGATGGGTTAAATATAGAGAATTTCACATTTTCCCTTGTGGGACTGATACGGGTGAAATTACTGTTATTATTATTCTTATTATTCTTATTATTATTAACAAAACCAAGAAATAAAATTAAAGACACCCTATTATCAGATATTAAATCATATGGTGAATATCTTCTGAGCTGATTCTTAAGTGCTAGCCTAATACCTCCCAAGCTGCTTATAATTTTAAGAATTTTGGAAAATCTATTCCACAGATTTATTGTAGTTCATATAAATGTTTCCCTCCTTTTTCTTTCCATATCCAAAATTTTTATTGGCTATGTTATTATGAAGGGATAGCTGACCTCAATTGTTTTGTAATTCCTTCAATATGAAAATAATTTGACCAGAATCTAAAACATTTAAAAGGAATCCATAGTTTAAAATTGTCACCAACGCACCAGCTTACCATCTGCCACTGAACCATACGTGTTGTTCAAGTCGGACCACAAATAACCAACACAACATTTAGCCAGCACAGAATTGATGCAGCACAACAGATAAACATCAGCCACATCTCATTTACCGTAAGGGCGATGACAGTCAACAAGACGAATATTGGTCCATATCGATGTAGTACGGCCAACAAACTGGTGCATCTCTACAAACCTATATAAATTAATATTATTGATGACAAATTTTATTCATAAATATCTTTTCCGTTCAAACATTACAAAGGGCAGAAATTTATGAAGTGTACCATGCAAACCGATTCAGCCATCTTCTCCATCTGCTCATACTTTTGGCTGCTCCCATTAAGGGTTGCCACAGCGGATCATCGATTTCCATTCCAGTATGGAAATCTCATTTATGATCTGCATATTTGATTTGGCAAATGTTTTACACCGGATGCTCATCCTGATGCAACCCTCCCTGATTGATCTGGGCTTGGGGCCGACATTAGGGATGCACTGGCCTGTGTATTCCCAGTGGCTGAGAGCCACCATCTTCTCCATCTAAGTCTCTTAAATTTCTGTTTTTCCACCTGCTTTTTCCATTCTCTTCCTCTCTCTTGCAGGTACGGGAATCCAGTGGTCCAACTTGTTTGATTCTGTGACGGTGGATGATGACTTTTCCCTGGCCCAGGTACTGGTCCTGCTGCTGCTGGATGCCTTGCTTTATGCCCTGGTGGCCTGGTATGTGGAGGCTGTCTTCCCCGGGGAGTATGGAGTACCGCTGCCTTATTACTTCTTTATACTGGTATGCCTCTGGCAAGTGCATCTTCAAGACACACACACACACATACAGACAAATAGATTGACAGACAGGTAAACACATACAAATATATATATAACTGCATACAGGAATGCAACATGCACACACATACTCACTCACACATCCACCCAAGTGAGGAATAGATTTAGTGTTTGCGAAAACCATAACTGTTTCAGCCATTTTAAACTTGGACATGGGCTTTCAATTGGTCCTTTTGGTTGTCTGTATTGGTCCAAATAGCAGCAGGTTGGGACTGCTGAGTGATAGCAGTTTGTTATCAGGAAATTTGTTTTTACATTCGAGCAGTGAATGTGGCTCCAACAGTGTCATTGTAGAGAGAGCTGGTTTTTTTGTACCATGTCTGTCAATGGAAATCTTTGGGGTCAGCCGGCTGGGGAGATGCAAAGGCCAGAGCCTCTCCTGCCAAAACAAATGAGCCTTATCCTGATAGAGAAGGAGCATGCTGACGAAAGGAAGTGCTTTCTCATACACTTGACCCACCCACTTGTGTGCATGTACACATACACACATGCATGAATAATCACACACTGGTCTATTTCCTGGTACTCTCAGGAATTCCACTGAACTTCAGCAGAAGTTTGGATTTGGTTAGGACGCACTTTATAGTAAGCCCATTGTGTGCTGGGGTGGTAAATGATCTTTCACATAAAAAAAATCTTATTCATAAGTTTCTTATGAAATCCTGGGTTAGATACAGATCTGGAGACATTATTTGGAAGAGAGGTTTGGCAACAGAAGACTGCTAGGACAATGCTTATAACGTCAGCCTCCTCTCTGATGTTGTGTGACTTCCTCTTGACTCAATGGCAGACTCTGTGCACATATCCTTACGTAGACAGCACCCTCAGTGACCCTGCTATTATGCTTTTTATTAAGGATGTCAACGTATTCATGGGTATCCTTTGTTGCTTCCTGTAATTTTGTTGTCTGGTTCACAGAGGATGCATGAAAACATACTTCATATCCAGTGCATGTATATCATGAACTGCCCTTTACTCTGTCTTGGATATAAACTGATATAAACTCATTTTAAATGAATTCAAAGGAAGATTTTGTTCTGATTATCTTACTTACCCTCTGTCAATGCTCATAAACTCATAGTTCAGCTTGATTAAAACTAGGGAAGACAATTTTATTTTAGTGATATATGTGAACATTTCATATACCTCTAATATGTAGTAGTGGGTAATTAAAATACTTAACCCTCTTGGCCTCTTTGGGAGCATAGAACACCCACCATGGATCCCCAACTCACTCTTTTCTGCACAGTGGCCTTTGATTCTTCCAAGGACCTCCCCATCTTATTTAGCTCTTCAAGTATGGATGGCCTCCAGGGGGTTTCTGATCTTCCTGGGTTCTTCTTTCCTTGAAGGTTGCAGTCTAGAAATTGTGTTGTTAGGTTGGTAGATCCATTCCTCATGTGCAGTCCAATTCATCTCCATTTTACCTCTTTTGATTTGGTGGCTATGTTCCTGATTAGACAGTTTCCACAAGTCAACATATGTCCTTATATTGGGCCTTCATACATCCTCATTATGTGACCTGGACAGTTGTTGAAGACTTGTAGTTAGTTGATGACTGTTGTAGTTTTCTAGGTTTCCCGTCCATAGAGTAGAAACTATTTGACATTTAAGTGAAAGATTCACATTTTTTGGAGGACTGGGAAGACAGCCAGACTGGACACAGTGCTCTGGAGGTATATGTTCCTTTGCTAATGAGCTACTGCACATGCTTATCAGCTCCTCCATTGGTGCTGATGTTGTTTCCCAGGGAGTCAAACTCGGTAACATTCTGTAGTGGTTGCTAATTAAGGGCTAATTGAGATTTCATATTGGCCCTCATGACCTCAAATGTTTGTCATGAAGCTTAGATACTTGGTATTTTCATAAATTATTATTATTATTAATAATAATTATTATTATTATTATATTCAAGTCACACAAGGACAGATTACAAATCCAGATAAACCAGTGGAGTGCAGATATCTGCCATAGATATCTTTCCTTGTCTTGTGCTTAGACTTAGGCATCAAAGTAGCAGAGGAGCTAGCACTCGACTACGGGTCAAAACAGATTTTTCAAAGGTTTTGAATTGCCACAACCATGAGAAGCCCTCGATCATACAGTCCTAGCTGTGCACAAAATTGATCAGGCTAACAGACTCAGTAGCAGCATGCACAAACATGTTCGGACAAGCAGAAAAAACAACAGTGTTATTTCCTGTCATTATAAGACTTGCCAAAGTTGAGTTGAATGGGACATATGAAAAAAAGAGTTTTTTAATCTACTGCACTCAAGCTAAAGCTACCAACTCAAGCATTCTTTAAAAAGGTTTTTACCTGGTAAAAATGTTTTGACCGTCATGTGGATGCACTGGCTTCACAGCAGATCCTCACACAAATGTGACAGTCTAATATGAACTTGCACTTTCCAAAAAGAAAAGGTTAACTATGAGACTATTTTAACCTAAGTCTAACCCTGGGAAAATAAGACAGAGGTTATTATTTTCAGTTCATCCAGTGTTACAGTGTTTTAGGCTGGTAGGTCCTGCTGTTTACAAGATTAGCCACACATGTACACGTATATAAAGATTATAGTAGAACGTGCAAAAGTGCTCCACAGCATCAATGTGGGTATATAATGAAAAGATTCACTGATCAAATTGTAGTTTTTACATGCAGAGATTAGCAATGAAAATATTACTCTTGTCAGTTACAACAGCTATAAAAAGGCCTGTTAGTGTGAACGGACATGCACAATGTATCTTGATTCATATATCGTTAAGTCACTATCTTCCCCCTTCATCTGTGTTTCTGTCCCTCTTTCAGCCTTCCTACTGGTTTAGCAGCCCTCGAATGGCCCTGGTGAATGAGAAGGAGGAAGAGGAAGATGCTGAGAAAGCTTTGAAGGGGGAGTTTATCGAGGAAGAACCAGCTGGACTTGTTTCTGGGGTCAAGATCAAACACCTTGCTAAGGTGAACAACATGAAGTTTTGCTAGGACCCAGAAGGTCTACATTTCCCTAGCTTTAGACACTTTCCTAAAGGGACACAGGTGGTGCAGGTTGCCAGAAAAAAGGATGCATGGCTTCTTTTTTTAAAAGATGCCATTTTCAGAGAAAATTTGATGTAAATCGTTTGGCTATGGCTTTCCCATAGGAGTTCAAAGTCAGCAATAAGACCCGACAGGCTGTACGGGACCTTACAGTGAACATGTTTGAAGGACAGATCACTGTGCTGCTGGGCCACAATGGAGCTGGCAAGACCACCACTCTGTCCATGTTAACAGGTGATTGGCTAAAACTCGCTTGCTTCCCACACACATCCTCACACACACAACAAAAGTGATACTGTGCTGCTTTACCATAACTCTTAATACCTGTCTCCTCATCAGGGCTGTTCCCTCCCACAAGCGGCAGGGCCTATATTAATGGTTATGACATCTGCCAGGACATGGCCCTGATCCGTCGCAGCCTGGGTCTCTGTCCTCAGCATGACGTGTTGTTTGATAACCTTACTGTTAGAGAACACCTACTCTTCTATGCACAGGTAAGGGCACACCAAATAAACACATAAACAGACATGTATACATGCGTGTACATACAGTGACCCACTATCTCTTGATCTGGATCAGTTCATTTGCTTTCCTGCCACTCTGAGCTCACTCACTTTGCATAAGGTGCCCACTTCTTAATTCTGCGTAATCTGATCATTGTAATACAATTCTTTACTTTCTTTCTCACTGTGTCCAGCTGAAAGGCTACCCCAAAGACAAGATTTCGGCTGAGGTGGACCGAATCATCCGTATTCTGAGCCTGGAAGACAAACACCAGGCCCGATCCAAGACCCTCTCTGGTGGCATGAAGAGGAAACTCTCTATTGGCATTGCTCTTATTGGAGACTCCAAGGTGAGGACTAACCAAACTACTTCATTTTTCTTGTCTCTTCTCTTCTTATGTCATCCTTCATGTATTCTTTCCCTGTCCCACTTCTTCCATCATAATATACCTTTCTACAATCTTTCTTCCATCCACTCACTTGATTTCTTTCCCCTGTTCTCTCCTATCTTAAGGTGGTGATGTTGGATGAGCCCACATCTGGCATGGACCCATCAGCACGGCGCGCCACCTGGGATCTGCTGCAGGGGGAGAAACGTGGCCGCACTATCTTGCTCACCACACATTTCATGGATGAGGCTGACCTCCTGGGTGACCGAATTGCCATCATGGCAGGAGGAGAGTTGCAGTGCTGTGGGTCGCCTCTCTTCCTCAAGAACAAATATGGTGAGTTGTGGGGTCAGATTGAGAAGCAGAGACAGGAGGTAAAGACAGATGAGGGCCCAGGATTAGTGTCAGGAAAGAAGGAATTGAAGTAAAGAGTTGGTGTTTTTTAAGCGTGAGTTGGCAAGTCGAGTTAAATCTGGTTGAGACTATGCGGGAGCACTATATATTTGCTTTTGTATATATTTTTTTATTTTATATATGGCCTGTTGTGGGGGCAAATCTTCTGAGGAGTATGAGGTAAGACATATAATACAATAAAAGTAGAGTTTTATTTCAGTATGGGGTGGATGGAGGCTACAGACTGGGAAGCACACTTGTATCTTGACCTACATCTTGTGAACCTTTGAGCTCTATTACTTATTCAACATTGCCATGTCTCTTTGATGCCATGTTTCTTGCCATGTACTTTTTCAGCTAAGAAATAATATTTTCTCCTCAACCAAACATCAGTTTCTGCTGGATTCACTGGAATTGAATTGGTTGTATTATTGTTTGCTGTATAAAAAAGACTATGCTCTCCATTCCACTCCCCACCAGGTGCTGGCTACCATATGGTAATCGTGAAGGATGCTTTGTGTAATGTTTCTGAAATCACCCGCTTGGTCCACATGTACGTTCCCAATGCCACATTGGAAAGTAGCGCTGGGGCTGAGTTGTCTTACATCCTGCCCAAGGAAAGCACAAATCGGTGAGGAGCGCAAATCTGAGTTTTATCATTCCATGTACACAGTGACAATCCTGATTATTTCACTGAAAATTTTACTAACCTCATATGAAAGCTTTGGCACAGATGAGAGGATTATTTTTGCAGATTAAGGCCAACAGAATATCCTGTTTTTGATAAATTCAAAGCTGTTTATCCGAAAAAGGAACGGCGATCTTCTGGCTAATGCCTCTGTGGCTAAGTGTGTATGTTACAGTTGGGTAACATGTCTGAGATGAAAATGAACACTGAACTCAATGCCCATCTGTCTGTTTCAGTCCCCCCCCCTCTTCTTTTTGTTTATTTTTCTTGTTCTCTTTGTCCCACTATTGTTACTCTTTTTGTTTAATCTAACTTCACCTATTTCTTCCTTTCTTCATTTATATTTATTAACTTGTTCAGTTTACTAAGACACTCAATGTTTATTTTTTCTATTAATTTGTCACCTATCTATAAAGCCTTCTGCAGATGTAAACTGAATAAATGACAAACAACCACACAACCTACTCTTAGACTCTTGATTTGGATGAGGAGAGAATCAACAGAAAATGCTTGAGAGCAGAAAATGGGAGAAACCTCAGGAAATGGATCAGATTAGGGATCTCTCTTCAGGGACAGATAAGGGTGGAATAATGGGCCTGAGTGGGTAGAGTAGATGAGCAATAATGGATTTACAATAACCAGTCTACCACTTTGTCCAGTTTTCTATATAGACGCGCTTTGTCCCTGTTTCTCATGTTTTACAACTCTGTTACTTGGCATCTTGAAAATAAGTATTATTCCTTTCCATAAATTAGCCTTTCAATGGCTTTCATAATTGTTGCTCTTCCCTAATGCTGTCAAAGTCTCAGATGGAATTATGATAATGTATTTTTCTATTGTAAGAGATGCCCATATTGAGTAGATTTCAGTTTGAATCCTTTCAGCATTGAGAGATTCATTTCATCAACCCTGGTAAGTTTACCTGGCACATGTTTGTTTCATTTACTCAGGTTTGAGCTGCTGTTTGCTGAGATTGAAATGAACAGAGAAGAGCTGGGCATTGCCAGCTATGGAGCTTCAGTAACCACGATGGAGGAGGTCTTCCTGAGGTATGAGCATGACTGGACATGGTTGTTGATCTCTCCAATCAGAGGAAATCTAGGTCTCCTTTGTTTGTTCTTCTATGTGATTCCAAGCAAGATAAAGGATCTGATGATGGTTTTGTTACTTTGTACTTTATAGATAGATTTCAGGTAGGGGAAATGACCTCTTGTGTTGCTTAGGTTGTAAATGTCTTTAGTGTGGTAAATGTGATGTAGTGGTGGTCATATACATTAATGAGTAAATGTGTCATCCGTTGGCAAAACTCTAGACTGTCTGACAAAGTTGCAGTGCTAGCGTGTTCTGATGAGAACGCTACTGGTTCTTTTTTAACTATATTTGAAAACTACCTGAGAGCTTTTTTGAGAAATACATTTGGAATATAGATGATCTGTTTTTTTGGAAAGTTGAAGAGTTTTTAAAATTAGACATGTAATAATGGCCAAAAAGGAAAAAATGAAATTTTTATTATTATTATAGTGAAGGTCATTTTGTCACAGAGTCATTGTAACATTTTCCTGTAATTTTAGGGTTATATCAGACATAAGTTAGGAAACTGGCCGAATTTGCTCCGGTTCCCTCCTACCATCAAAAAGATATGCATGTTAGAGTTCCTTACTATTCCTGCCTGTGCCCCTGATCAAGGCAATAGGGAAATGAGCTGGAGTTGGTCCCCAGGGGCTACAGCTGCTCACTGTTCCTATGCAATAGGATGGGTTGAATACAGAAAACAAATTTCATTTTATGTATGTACATTAAAAAATTAACAAAGCTTCTTCGATTCCTATTCTGAATCAGGAGGGGACTCCATGAGATCAAGGAGCTCAGCTGTGATACGTGATGGCAATGTGATAGCGTTGTCCTGAAATTCACCACTAGAGAACGCCTGTGGATCAGATTAGCGATAGAGTGATGTGAAGAAGTGTGCAGCTCTTGATACTTGACCGTTGTAGCTACAATAAATCATGTACATGTAAATGATTCCCTTATTCCCAATCCCCTTATCAGGGGAAATTTGGATTTCTCTGCATTTTTGACCCAACCTATTGTATAGCAGCAGTGAGCTGCCAACATATGGCGCTCGGGGAGCAGTTAGGGGTTCAGTGTCTTGCTCAAGGACACCTCGACATGCTGTATGCAGGACCGGGGATTGACCCTGCAACCTTCCGATTGCCAGACGACCGCTCTACCCACTGAGCTATGCCGCACCTAACATCCAAGAAGACATACTGACATTGTGTTATATGAAAACGGAAAAAAATCCATCTTATTTTGAGGTCTGTACATCATAAATATGCTGTGCTAAGAGTGAAATGATCATAAATAATAAGTTAATCTGTCCATCCTCAGAGTGGGAAAGTTGGTGGATTCCAGTTTGGACATCCAGGCCATACAGTTGCCAGCACTGCAGTACCAACATGAAAGACGTTCCCACGACTGGACCATGGACGATTCCAGCAGTATCAGTGGCATGACCGATGTCACTGACTTCACAGACAGCGGCACGCTTATCTCCGAGGACTGCTCCAACATCAAGCTCAACACCGGGGTAAGATGCCAGGGGCGTCAACAGAGACAAGCCAGTATTTGGCATTCAGAGAAGGTGTGCCCTTAGCTGTGGTTGTGTCTGATTTAGTTTATCTGTTTTAAGACCCCTACTCTCTCCTTCCAGGTCAGACTATACCTGCAACAGTTCTACGCCATGTTTCTGAAGAGAGCGCTTTACAGCTGGAGGAACTGGAAAGTGATGGTAGCTCAGTTTCTGGTCCCCCTGGTCTTTACTGCAGTGGCCCTGACTGTGGCCCGTTCCTTTCCCAGCCATCACAACGCCCCTCAGCTTAGGCTGACTCTCAGCCACTATGGGCACACAAGGGTGCCTGTGGCCCTGGAGCCTGGTGCTGGTCCCCTGGCAACTGCACTGGCAGACACATACAGCTCCCAGCTCTCCTCCCAGCTAGCTCAGCTCATCAACATCACTGGTAAGTTTGTGTAGGAAAAAAAGATTCATGATTATGCTTTGATAGCTTGGTGGAAACAACAACAGACTATATCAATTTAAGCACCTTTTAGTTCCTTTTACGCAGCTGACTATTTATAGTTGGATCATTTTTTTATCTCCTCTCCCTCAGATTTCACTGACTACATCCTGGCCAAGGCGGATGAGGAAGGTGGGGCCTTCAACGAACGCTGTGTTTTGGGTGCAGCCTTTCGCGATAGAAGCCATCATTTTGCCGAGGCTACAGCATATTTCAACAATGAGGGTTATCACACTCCAGCCACGGCCCTCATGATGGTGGACAATGCCCTATTCAAGCTTTTGGCAGGGCCCAACGCTTCCATCCAGACTGGGAATTATCCCATGCCCCGCAACCTCTCGGAGATCGCCCAGAGCCAGCTCACTGAGTAAATGGAGGGAGGGTGAAAGAAAAGTGGAGTTCAACTACTGTGTGCCTGGTGGTATGAGTAGAAAGGGGAGGAGTGAGATGAAAAATTGTGATCAGGGATGACTTAATAGGTCAGACTGCTTCAGGAAGGACAATGAATGGTCAGACAAGCAGTGTTCAGAGAAAAACTGTCTAGCAGTTTTTTCAGCATGTCACTAAAAATTGTTTCTCTCCTCTGGTTTTACCAAAGCCCTTTCAGAGTCCGTGTATGATTTTCCTGGATGGCCAGCATGTGTCATAATCTAGTAACACTCAGTAGATGGTACAATACACCAGTGATCTCTCTACTAGGCACAGAGTTCTTGACAAGTTTGAAATGTAATTTCTGAAAATACTGAAATAATGGAAGTATTTTCCATCCTGACAGATACTTTGTCACTTTATACTTGCACTCATTTTTGCATGTTGTGGTGATCTTGAGAATATTATTTTGGCAAGTACAAGCTTCTGCCAACATGTATTATTGATCAGAGCAGTCTAGATGAGTTTAAAAAGCTAAGGGAATTTGAAATGTTGTCAGAGCCATATAAACAATGGCAGTCTGGTCAATAAGAGAGCTGACGAGCTTGAAGGTGAGAGCTATTGACAGCCATTAACACTCAGCAACAGAGGTGAGGATTTGTAGAGGTGTCAGTAAGGATTAATGGAAGAGTAAAAAAAAAGGCTGTCACCTTCCAAGAAGGTAGTCATTCTCCCTCTGTTCATCACTCCATTAACTATACCTTCCCGTATCCATCCCCAGGGGTCAGACAGGTTTTGCCATAGCCATAAATCTAATGTATGGCATGGCATCCCTGTCCAGCACCTTCGCCCTGCTGCTAGTGACGGAGCGCTCCATCAAGTCCAAGCATGTGCAGCAGGTCAGCGGCGTCTACCTCTCCAACTTCTGGTTTTCTGCCCTGCTGTGGGACCTGGTCAACTTCCTGCTACCCTGCGTGCTCATGCTGGTTAGTAAAGCATCAGGATGTCCTCAGAGAAGTCAGGTGGAAGCGGCGGTGTGTGTTCACAAATTTTGAATTTGTGAAAAGAGAAGCTGAATGCAAATTGTAGAATCAGTTGATTGACCACATAGGTTTTCATTACATGGAGTTTGACTCTGGTTTCATGACTGTCACATAGAATGACAACACAACAGCATACAAAAGCTCAAATGTAAAAAAAAATATCATGGATATATTTGTATTACCTTAGCTTGACTTGTTCATCAAAGAGATGATGCAAAAGAAAGAGTGATTGTGAAAAAGGTGTTTTGAATTTTCCCAATGACAAGTCAGCTTTTCTTCCTCTCCATTGTTTCTATTGAATGTGTATGATGATATAGTTTTACCTACAGGGAGAAGTGGTCAGTTCCTGAAGCATGCGCTCTACTGCAGCCTTGCTGATAGCAAGGCAGCTAACTTAGAATTTTTTTCCAGATTTTAAACTTTACTCATTATTGACTTATATTAAGATTGGGGCTGCAACTAATGGTTATTTTCAATGAATGCATCAATAATTTGCTCTATTGAATGTAAAAAATAACAACAAATCTCAATCATACGTTTCCAGAGCTCAAAGTAATGTCTTAAGAACAATGAATGTGGTTAGCAGCTAAAAACACCTTTTAACATATTCGTTTTATGAAGCTAATAAATGTTTGCATGTGTGTAGCCGTAAGCAAAAGATGTGGATGGTCTTTTGTCAAGGTTGATATTTAATGATTATTTAATATTGATGTCCTCTATTAACAATTTCTCATTTATAACTTTCTTTCTATCCTATCTTTTCCCCCCTCCATCTCAGGTGGTGTTCCAGGCATTTGCAGTCAAGGCCTTTGTAGAAGACAGCCACCTAGTGGACGTGTTGCTGCTACTGCTACTGTATGGGTGGGCTGTAGTGCCTCTCATGTATCTGCTCAGCTTCCTCTTTTCTACTGCTGCCACGGCCTATACACGCCTCACTGTTTTCAATATTATCTCTGGCACGGCCACATTTCTGGCTGTCACCATCATGACCATCCCAGGTGAGAGATGATACCAGTCACAGGTAGTTGCAGAAAAGTTTTAATTGACTCAAATTGTCGGCATTTCAAGTTTTTAAAAAAATGCAATCTACAGTCTTTGGTTGAGTATAGGGTCAACCTGCTAGTTTTTTGATTTCGTCAAACTAACAAACAAAGAATTTGAAACTGAATCCCACCCATATGTTAATAATGTTATCTTATCCATCCACTCTGTTGATCCCCTGACTCCCTTATTAAATCATCACATGCCTTCTTTTTCCTCTAGAATTGAAACTAGAGGATCTATCACATTTGCTGGACAAGGTGTTTCTGATCTTCCCTAACTACTGCCTGGGCATGTCCTTCAGCCAGTTCTACCAAAACTATGAACTGATCACCTTCTGCACGGCCAACCCCATTACTGAATCCATCTGCAGCTATTACAGTGAGTGCTACCTGGGAAGATGTAGTTATTGGCTGATCTTGGTTAGCTGAATATCAAGAAAGCACAGACAGAGTTTTTTCTATTAAATATTTCTGTGTTTTACAATCCGAGACTGTGCACTGTCATACTGTATGTTGCCACTGAATTGCATTTGGTTTGCAGAATAAAAAAAAAGGATAACCAGCTTTTACTTAGTGTTGTGAAAAAAATCTCATTTTGCCTCATTGTGCCAAGCTAATACACACAATCAGTATGTAATGACTAAGATTACAATACCAAGACCAAAATATATAGTAGATGTATGGATGTTGATCCTCTCATATAAATCCCAACTGTTGCTCTACCCTAGACATCACATACCAGGAGAACTACTACTCGATGTCAGAGCCTGGAGTAGGTCGCTTCCTGGTGGCTTTCTCTGTGCAAGGCATAGTCTTCATTACGCTACTTTTTGTCATCGAACTGCAGTGTGTCCTCACCCTCAAGCGCTTCCTTGGGTCACTGGGCAGGAGACACAAACAGGTAGAGAGGAGTGAATACCTGCTGGTTACACTGGAGAATTGGTTGTTCCCCCACTAATAGCCAAATGGATTACACTACAATTAGAATTAGACATCTAAAATTATTTTATTTATTTAATTATTTTAATGCCTAGGAATTGAGCCTGACGTTATGAAAAAAGTAGTACTGGATGTTTGGGGTGAGCTCCACACTGTAGCTAAAGCTGAATGGTGTTATACATTTGAATTGTCTATAGTTGTTGTTCTAGAATGACAATGTGACTGAGTAAATCACTTGTCTTGGTCCCCAGAAACTTTCTTAGCTTTGACCTTCCTTTATGTCCACCAGAGGGAGCCCTAAGTCACCAGAACACTATTTGGAGTTGGGGAGAAAAATGTCTGCTGCTTTAATGATACTAAATATAGATGATTGCCAACCACTTAGTTTTTATTTGTTTGTGTATGTGCTTGTATATGCAGCTACCTCTGTTACGGGAATCAGCACTGCTTCCAGAGGATAGGGACGTGGCTGATGAAAGGAAGAAGGTCCTGGAGTGTCAGCCAATGATGGAGTCCATGGTTGGCAGTCCTCTTATTCTTCAGGAACTCTCCAAGGTACACAAAAGGACTGACTGAGGGAAATCATTTTTTCCATTTTTTACACTTTAAGAAAAATGGAGAGAGAGAGAGAGAGGCTTGGATATGAAAATGAAAATACAATGTTTTTCCTATTATCCTGATGTCTCAGATATACAGCAGTGGTGAGACTCTTCTGGCTGTGGACAGGCTGTCTCTAGCTGTAGGCAAAGGAGAATGCTTTGGCCTTTTGGGCTTCAATGGAGCAGGGAAGACTACTACTTTTAAGATGCTGACAGGGGATGAGAGCGTTACTTCTGGAGATGCTTACATTGATGGATACAGCATCTTGAGGGATGTCAAGAAGGTAGGACCATGATAGAGATCAGAGAAACTGAGAAGTTACATTAGTTAAATAACGGAGTTGGCTTTTGTAGTTCAATACCATCTGTTTAGTTGGCAGTGAACAATGCAATGGACCATAGCCTCTTGCTGGAAAGCTAGATTACTTGTCATTTTCTCATTTGGGGTTTCATACTGATGGGCATCAGTTTGAGAATTCATTATTTTTCACAGCTGGATCTCACTGAATGCTGCACTAATACATAGAACAACACTGCTTTTATATTTTCCCTTCGTCCCCCAAGCACTTGAAAATATAGGAATAATCATCCGCGCATTGCAGGTACAACAGCGCATTGGCTACTGTCCCCAGTTTGATGCTGTGTTGGACCACATGACAGGAAGAGAAACTCTGAGCATGTATGCCAGGCTCAGAGGCATACCAGAAAAATATGTGTCTGGTTGTGTAGAGAATGTCCTGAGGTCGCTGCTACTGGAGCCACATGCAGACAAGCTGCTCCGAAGCTACAGGTAATAAAGTCATACTCATTTTGGAAACTTGAGCGGAGCCATTTTACCTCTGTAGTTACACTTTTTTGGCATACAAAATGTCTTGTATAATGTTACCTTTTGCTTACTAAATGTTGAATGTGAACTGTAGGGCTAAATTGGTGAGGAAAATTGATATGAAATGTCACATTTTCTGCAGCGGGGGCAACAAGAGGAAGTTGAGTGCAGGTATTGCATTGATTGGTGGTCCACCAGTCATCTTCCTTGATGAGCCATCTACTGGGATGGACCCTGTGGCTAGAAGGTTGCTGTGGGATGCTGTTACTCGAACAAGAGAGTCTGGAAAGGCAATAATCATCACCTCTCACAGGTAAACTCAAAATATACAAATTTGTTGGACAGCTTTGCTGACCTGTGAAATTTGAGCCTCTTTCACAACAAAATCATGGTATACTCCTGGGTCTCAAATCCTGGGGTTATGGATTAAACTCTTTACTGTATGGGTACTGCTTGAGCTTAAATTCATTCAACAGATAATTACATAATAAACACTGAATAATAAAACATCTGGAATCTTCATATAGTATATCTTCTTCTATTTTCCATTGCCTCCACTCTGTTTTTCTTGTCTCTTATTTATCCTTCCAGTATGGAGGAGTGTGAGGCCCTGTGCACCAGGCTGGCTGTGATGGTCAATGGTCAGTTTAAGTGCCTTGGCAGTCCCCAACATCTCAAGAGCAAGTTTGGCAGTGGCTACACCCTGCTAGCTAAAGTGCGTGTGGAGGCAGAATTAGATGATGGTGATCTGCAGCTCTTCAAAGACTTTATTGAAAGTACCTTCCCAGGTCAGAGACAAAATTGGGTAGATAAAGCTACTGCAGTCTAATCCAATCAAATGTTTTATATTATTGCATGATTCTTGGTATAGGAAAATGTGGGATTGTTTTCAGTCCTTGTCGAAGGTCACCTCATTCATCAATCATTCATGAAAATTTATTCTTACACACCCAGGACGTTTTTGCTATGAAGTTTGCTCTGAAGCTCTGTCTTTGCAAGCCCGGGTGATTGCTTGTTGGAAGGTATACAATAGTTGTTAGATGGACGGATTTAGAAATAACTGTGGCTGTGCTTCTAACGGTCGGACAATCTTGAGAGCTAAAAATACTACATTTGGTGTCTAAGAACACATTTGTATGTATGATCAGTTGAGGAACGATGACCCTGGTTAAAAACCATCAATTATCAAAAGGTGGTGTTACTTTTATCATTGCTTCTACTTTTACATCAACACCATTACTATTGACTTCTCTTTCTGCTGGCACTTGATTCCTTAATTTAACTCAATATCTCAATTCAAATTCATTGATTCTTTTTTTCTCTCACCACAGGAAGTCTACTGAAGGATGAGCACCAGGGCATGGTGCACTATCACTTGACTGACAAGACTCTTACGTGGGCACAGGTAACTAATCGACTTGCATGTAATACTCCCCACTTTGGTTAATGTCACATAATAAATGCATGCACTCCTCTCACCTCCAAAAGTATGCCTCTTCTCCTCTCTAAAGGAGGAGAGATGTGTGATTAGACACATGCTCTTTTTCCCCTATGAGAGAGCTGTTGTCACATATGCACACAAAATAGTGAAAGACCCTTCACACCTTCAGTTTTCATAATATGAACTACTACCTTCAGGATTGGTCAAACGAGTTCTACGTAGTCATGAAAAAATTCAATCAGTTCATCTGGATGCAGTGGTTATGGAAAGATAAGTTTCTTCACGCATATGGTTGAAATATTCATGCTAATCTGAAAGCAGGCTACTCAACCCGTATAAACAATAGAGTTAGATAATGACCAAAACCAACAATGGGTTCATATCCAAGTTAGGCATTTCCTACAGTTTCAATTCTAATATGCACTACTAACAGAGGATTAGGGAATAGTTGTAATCCCAGCATTGTAAAATGCCAACAGGTTTGATTTCAGACCCCGCCCCTCAGCAAACATATACATGTAGGGTTGTACGAGTTGTGAATGCACAGCTCATCCCCATCTGCGTACGTGGATCTCATTTGGGCTTGCAGATTGGGTATCTTATGATATGGTATCTTAGAATGAAATCCAGAAATATTAACTCTCTTAATTCCTTGGAAAAATACGGTCGGTATAGCTCAGGAGGTAGGTTGAATGTCTAGTAGTTGGAAGATTGGTGTGTCGAAGTGTCCCCACTGAACCCTGAATTGCTTGGGACAACACATGAAAAATAGCCTGGTAGCTGAATTTAAATGTTCATTAATATGAACTGTCTATGTAAAGGATGAGTATTATTGTTGTTGTTATTATTGTTATTGAATGCCAAAAAACTTTATTTTTTAAGACCTACCTTAATCTTTAATGTGGTTTCTGGTAATACTTTGCTATAAAACTGTACTGATGCTGGATGTTGCTATTGTTATTTATTCGTTTGTTTGTTTTCATTATAATACCTATCCTTTTGTAAATTTCCTTATTGTTCAGCTTTTTTTCTACTGGCACTTCATGGTTTAATTAGCTTAATTTAAAGTTTTTCAGACATGTGGCCATGTAAAGCTTCTGTGCACTCTGATTCCCATGTTCTCCACACTCAACTTGACATGTACTCCTCTTGGCTATGATATGATTACTTTGTAACACTCTGTGATCCCTGTCAGTGCCATTCAAGTCTATATTCTAATTAACTCTCTGAAGTGGCTTTGGATGGAAGCATATGGTAAATCAGTCAATGTAAACTTGAGATTTGAATGTAAGCTTTTCTCATAATTTTCCCTTATTTTCTTAACCTAGGTGTTCGGCACTCTTGAAGGGGCCAAAGAGAAGTACTCTATTGACGACTACTGTGTGAGCCAGATATCACTTGAGCAGGTGTTCCTCAGCTTTGCCCAGTTCCAGCACTGCTCAGAGGTCGGGAGGATATAGACAAATAGCTTAACAGAGAATCCGTCCATCCAGATACCTGTTTCCCACTTTGTGAGTGTGTGTGGCTGACCATTGTACATGGATGTGCATCAGTCACACAGCACACGTGCCCATAGGACACACAGACCTACAACCACTGTGCAGTGCTGGAGAAGATGTGCCATACCCTGGCTGTACCTGTGGTTGTGTATCCAAATCCATTATTACCTCCACTGTGGCCTGACAACCACATGCAGGCATGCACGTGGGTTATACACGGGCATCCAGGCATACATACTTATCTACACACACACACACACACACACACACGCACACGCACACGCACACGCACACGCACACACACACACACACACACACAACAGACCGGTCT
>OMLC01036169.1:0-15092 GCA_900302585.1 Regalecus glesne
ACACCCATTTACAAACATACCAATTCAGCAAAACAGGTTCATATCATATTTAAGGTGATATAACAGTTTCTCTGCTGGTTTCCCCAGGAACCTTTATAGCCATGAATCACAAGTGTTAGCAGACACCATGTTAGATACGAGTGAGATGCCCATGGGGTTGATCTCCCTGTAATCAGCTAGTTTTAAAATGCTAAACTCTAGGTTTGAATTGAGATGCTTTCCCATGAACCGGGACTTTAAATTATGCAATACGTAAACATGCTCTTGTAGGATTATTTTCATTTCTACACTTTGACATTTTCAAAGCAAGCTTAGTCTAGAATTTAGTACCCGAGTACAACCTTTGAGTTAATTAGGGCTGGTGGTGGGTACTATTGGGCAGGTGATTAGATTACTGAGGAAGAGTGGGAATACTGTCCTTTATACTTCTATGGCTATGGGGTTGACAGATGAGTATACTCCGAATTGCCAGAAAAAGAGATAGGTTAGCTATTTTTCTTAAAATGATAGGAAATATCAAGACATATTTGTTTGCTTGTAAATCTTCTGAGTTTGTAGCTCAAAGGAAAAGCAAGATGCAATGGCCGCTACTATATATCACTTGAACACTATGTGCATGTGCTCAAGATGGCACTCTAGGTGATTACTGGTACCTTACGTACATGTTGCAAAGAGAAATCTCAAATCTGGTTTATACTTTTTCATATCACCTTTTTACATATAGTATTACTTCCGGGTGCTCCCGTTAGATGTCGCCGCAGCGGATCATCCACCTCCATCTATTCCTGTCCTCTGACATGCCAGATACCTGCAGTTCCTCCCTCATCACATCCATAAACCTCCTTTTCAGCCGTCCTCTGTTCCTCTTGAGTGGCTGCTCCATATTCAGCATCCTTCTCCCAGTAAACCTAGCATCTCTCCTTTACATATGTCAAAACAATCTCAATCTCGCCTTATCTCCAAACCATTCAACCTCAGCAGTCCCTCTAATATAGTCATTCCAAATCCTGTCCTTCATCACTCCCAGCTCAACCTCCTGTCTTTTTACCAGTACTTTTTTCACATAGTGGAATTTAGCTTTACATGTCACAATAAGTCCCCATGTTGTGGAGGTGGACACAGACTTAGATGGAATGTGGGGGATTAAGGCCAGATGCTCTCCTTTTTCTGCTTCTTCCTTTGCAAAACTTTAAAAACTCAAGTCTACTGCATGAGTTGTAAGGCTTGTAATTTATTTAACAATACTAGTTCTGACACAGACTTGGGAAAGAGTTCAGTATATAAAAGTAATGGAAAACTGAATAGAAACGTTTCTAAATGGGAGGTATAAAATCCGCCCCGAACTCACAACTCGGGTAGGTTTTCTTTTTTTCCTTTTCATTGGCAATGATAAGATGGAAGCATGGGGGTTAGGTGAATTCAAGATTAGGAGCACGGCTTGTTCCTCACAGATAGTTGTAATAAACTACCAATACTGAATGCATAAATGGATGAAACGACATGGATGCTGCTGCCAAGCCACTGTAGGCATTTGAGCTGGGGATGTTTTCTTATTTTACGACAGTAATGGTTTTGTTTAAATCAGTTCGGGGAAATAGACAGGCTTAATGAGCACAAGCTTTTGTTGGTCTGCTGAAGACGCATTTATTTTACAAAATATATGTTTCTCATCTTTTTTGTGTGCATCAGTGTGAGCACCATTTTGTTTTCATTCAAAATTCAGCAGGCTCCATCTCAGCCATGTGTTCCTTCACAAAATAATCAAGAGGACAGATAGTATGCACACCCTAGAAAGATAATTTTCAAGCAGTAAATTATCCAGTAGCCCTCTGCGTGATGATAATTTCATGTTTTACCGATTTTTTTGGAGCTTATGTGTCAGTAAATGAATGCCATGAAGTCTAGCAGTAGTACAATGGAGCAGTCTTTTTAAGAACTACTGGAAATTCAACATTTTTTTTCAATAACTACTCAACTTTAACCCTTTAGTGGTTGAAGAGCAAACCACGCGTATGGCCTTTCATTGCAATGCATGCCTTAACAAACCATTTACGTACACCTTGATAATGAGAAAAGTCACTTTATTTGGTATTTGCACACTTATGATGAAATTTGTCCTATTTATTTAACCCATCCTATTATATAGGAGCAGTGGGCAGTTGCAGCACCCAGGGAATAGTTAGGGGGCTCTTTCTTGCTCAATGACACTTGAACACTTTCTGAAGGAGGCAGGGATTGAACCACTGACCTGATTACTAAACAACCTGCTCTACCTCCTGAGCTATGTTGACTCAAAACCTGGTATAGTTCAGTAGATGCACTACTGCCAACATGGATGAAGGCCAAGAATGTCATGCTAAATTATAATAGACTGTCTGCTCCCCTACCAAAAGGTCAGGTGGTATACTGCATTTCAGAGCAAAAACAGTGTTCATCCAAAAAAATGTGCAGATTGCAAGCCTGCGTGTTGATAAAAAGTATGCAATCCCAGCACTGAAACTTTCTTTTGACCAGACCTTCAAAGCTGAGACTATGTGGAATGAATATTGCACCAGATGCAAGTACATAGCGCTCTTCAGAACACACTATATGCAAGGAAAACTGCCATACCCATACAAGAGGCAGGACTGAAGAAGTCACCTGGTGAGTGACGAAACGTTTCTAAATAAACTTCTGATCCAGTTGAACTGATTCACCTCTTTTTGTGACTTACAAGAGGAACTAACGTGAAATGAAAGGGGCTTTTTTAGAAAAGCTAGGATACTCTCCCATCAATTGCCCGTAGTACGAGTAAACTTGAGATATTTGTTACACTTAATTCCCATTCACATTGATACATAATCTTTCTTGAGAGCCATCATCACACAGGAGCTTGCTCTACCTCATTTAATGCTATCAGGACTTTTTTTAAAAGACCAAATTATGACTTTATCTTGTTGTGAGCACAGACAAAGACAACTGCCTGGTCCCATGATGCTCTTATACTTTATGGGTAGTACATTGAACACTAAACACTATTGATCTTCCTCTCATGACGTGGTGTCCGTCTGCTAGGAGTGTCTGCTGAAGCCTTGTTAAGCACTCACAAGAGAGAGAAGACTTTCCACCATGTCGGGGTTTTTAATGGAGAAACCTGACAGCGGGCCCTGTATGTTCCTATGCCAACATCCATACATCGAGTCATTTTCTCAGTGCTTCTTCAACTAAGCTATCGATACGGTAGGCCTCAAAATGGGAGACGGTGATAGGTTTTGTAAAGAAAGAGAATACTTAACCTTCTCCAGAGCTATGACTTATCTAAAAAGATGATCACATTTAAAACATCAAGTTAGACAAAAACCAAGGTAAACCTGCAAGAAAGGCATCTTTCCTTAACAATAAGACCAGACTTCCTAACAAAGCGAGTGGCTGAATTAGTATTTGAGAAACTCGAGGAGAGAAAGAGAGACTTCTTCTCTGTGAAATAGTGTGGGTTCGCAGATATGACAACCTGGCAACTCAGATGTTTTAATGGGTTTTTTCCTACATTAAGAAATAAGCTAGTTAGGTCTCAACAAAAGACCATTTGTCAGGTAGATGTTCAAATAATGAAATGTCATTCTTTTGCTAGGTCCCATTATTCTTATAATGTATTTTTATTCTTTAAAAAGTGCACAACTCAATCATCGAGAAACTGTTTTTATGTTTTGTTTTCTTTAACAAAGGCGCCCAGCACCCCAGCAATGAGCGTCTCAAAGTGTCTATACCCATTCTTCCAGGTAATATCACATGAATCTACTTGCACAACACGATCCAGTTCGTTGGCCAGTAAACAGGAATTCAAATCAATAGGCTGAAACAGTTTTTTTTCCAAAGAGAAAAAAAAAAAAGGGCTCCAATTTCACAGCACTGAATGCAATTTTGTGATGAGGCAAAAAAAAACAACCTCATTCTTGGCTCAACAGTGAAACCTCTTGGATTCCCTGGAGCAGCCCCTGCTGTAAATTCATTGTGGAAATGGGTGCAGATTATAGCTTAATTAGTCAAGGGTTTAGCAGCTATAAACATGCTCTTCCTCTCTTTTCCTCTCTTTCTCTCTCTCTCGCACACACGCGGAAATATACACAGAGGACTGAGGTAAATAGGAAGAACAAATCATACAAAGACAAAAAGACAAACACCCAAAAACCATATTGGTTTTTATTTCAACGCCACCTCTGAAGATTGCAAACATCTCATTGTTTTACATCCTCTTCTGTAATGCAAACAAGAAGCTTATCCTACATACCATTACACAACTGCAATTCTGCTGTGCTTGCACATTGAATATTGCATCTCTACTTATGATTTAGCAAAAGCCCTCAGTGTTAACCTATACAATTATTTATATATGTTCTGTCTTTGGCACTCGGACTTCAGAACAGTATGTAGTAAAGATGAAGTCCTGTCTTTTTCACTGCCCAATGGTGACAATGGAAATCAAGCAAGTTCGTCAGATCCTGTTCTACTCCCGTTACTCTTTCACACTAAGAGGCTATTTCAATACACCCCAACTTCGACATCAGTACTTGCCACCCTGTCTAAGGGCTGGATGCAGCTAGCTGACTTTTATGTGTTTGCACTGTACCATAGCATGCATGGGAAACCCTGATGAAGACCAAATGTACCATCCATAGTCAACTGGTTATCCATAGTCATTGTCAGAGTCATGCTGGAGCCTATATCAACACTCATTGATCTAAATTCAGGGAAGCACCCTGGAGAGGGCACCCTTCCCCTGCTGAGCTTAAGTAGTTAGGGCTTCAGTGGCTTGCTCAAGGAAACTTCAACCCACTTTCTGGAGGGGCCCAGGATTGAACCACCATTCTCCTGATTACTAGACCAATAAACTGAAAATATAAGTACCATATGTGTTGTGCCAACCCTGATTTTCATATTCCTGTGATAAAGATAATCAGCCCTTGCTGAAGTAAGCCCCGGTAGCTTCAGCTGACTTCACAAAAAGATATATTTCCTCTGACCAAAAGTGCTGAGACGTATGTGGTGCCCTGGCAGCTCTACTCATAGCTTTGCTTGTACACGAGACCATGCCAATGGCTGCTTCTCTACTGCAGACTAAATGAAATTACCTATATTTGAGGTACTCTCAACTCCCCTAGAGCAATCTTTATATGTGCATTTATATCTTAAGAATGAATTGCAGCAGAGATGGCCAAAGTGGTCCAGTAAGAGTCGCTGTGGGTGCAGGTCTTTGTTCCAACCAAGGGCTTACACACCTGATTCTATTAGTCAACCAATCGTCTTTGCAAAGGACCTTGATTAGCAGAAGATACACATTTGAGTCTACTGATCAAGGTCCTTAGCAAACAGAATTGATTGACTAATAGAATCAGTCGTGTAAGCGCTTGGTTGGAACAAAGCCTTGTACCCACAGCGACTCTTACTGGATCCCTTTGGCCATCTCTGAATTGTAGACTGTTCAGATCACCAAATTTGTGAAATGGTTAATCCTCTATATATTTTCTTCCATCCCCACTCTGGCTGACCATATTTATATAATCACATTGAATATCAGCAGCCTCATGTCAACCATCACTTTCACCTTTTCCTAATATCCCCCTTTGTCTCCCCAAGGAGCCGGTGGATGTGCAATGCACATTGAGGACCATAGTCCATGATTAGTCCACACGTTGTTGGGGTGGACACAGGTTTAGATGGAGCGTGGGGAATTAAGGCGAGATGCACTTCCTGAAACCCCCAAGTGAATTTGAACCCACAGCATCTGGCTCATCAGTTCCTGAAGCACGCACTACAACAGCAGATGTACATTACTTTAATTAAAAAGGCAAGCTAAGGTTTAAATGATAAGTTGTATTCATCCTATTCAAATTCCAAAAGGAAAAGATTTTTGCTAATGGACCTGCAAGTAAGTCTGTCAAAGTATTTTATGATATTTCTGAACTCTGCAACTTGGGAAAAATGATCAAAAAATAATTCATTTGCATTACCTCTTTTTTTCTTGGTTCCAACAAACACGATTTGAATTAAGTATTTTTTTTAATCTTAGCTTCAACTTGAGACATTTGAAAATTGATGGAAATAACCCCTGTTCAAAACAGTTGACCTGCAAAGCACTGTGAGCCAAACTCATTTGAACAACAGCAATGAAGGTGACCTCTGAACAGCAGGACTCGCACTGCAGTGGCAATGCTTCAAACACCATTTAACTGAATCAAATGCAGATGGAAATGCTTTGTTCCTATTGAATTCTCCTGTCATTTAAATACACGGTTGTGGGTAACGATACAATTAGTAATATGCTTAGCATTTTATTTTCACTCCAACGAGGTTTGGTCTGAGCAATTTGGGTTCTGAAATATGTAGTGCCTAGCTAAAGACTAAATCGGGCATGGTTTGAATTGCTAATGAGAAACACCTAGACTATGCCTCTGCTGTATTTTGAAAATGGCTGTTTACCTCTCAAATCTAATCCAATTGGATCTGTAGAAATGGTGTCATCAATTGGTTCAACTTCAAGATGCCTATTGATCATTATATGAGCTTGCCCTTGTTTCATCGGTGGACCCAGATTCAAAAGGTGGCCCTCGTTCTTTGTATTTGTACCTCAATTAAAATTAGGATTACACTGAACTTTAAAGACCCATGTGCTGTATCATTGCTAATGTTGGAAATGTTACCTAACCCTTCTCCTCATTTCCTCAACACTCCAATAAACCTCCAAAGCACATACACTGTACACATGGCACAAAATGGATTATAATGGAACACTCCATGCTTCTATCTGTCACTATTTATAGCCTAAGCAATTAGGCAGAGAAGACCTTCATTAGCCTGCTGCTATTCAGCAGGACCCAAGTCGCCTTGCCAGCAAGCCAAACAGGTGTTTCTTAATAATCACCACTGAATTGCCAGCAACACTGGTTTACTATTTCACCTCCATATGTTTCAAGCTGTTAGGAATCCACTACTGAGGTAAAAATGACTTTCTGCAGCACATCACAATATCTTACTGCATTCACAGATGGCTGTTGCCAAGCAGTTTTTACAACTTAAAAAGCAACAATTTTCAGAAACTTTGAGTAGAACTGATGGATTAGGCTAATATTGTACTAAATGAGTACTAAAGGTCCATTTTAGGCATCATGATTAGTCCCCATGTTGTGGGAGTGGACATGGACCTAGATAGAGGGGGGTGATTAAGGCCAAATTCCCCATAGCGGGATCAAACCCATGAGACATGGCTTGTCATTTTCTGATGCGTGTTTTCTACTACTGAGCCCGGGTAATGTATTGCAAAAATGCCATATGCTCTAATAATATAAAAAAATTGAATCAGTTCTTCTGGACAGTGTCTTATTGAGAGAAATGTTTCATCCCTCATACAAGTGACATCTTCAGTCTGAGGTGACTGCAGACATCCCCAGTCAGCTCAGACTGAAGATGTCCCCTCTGTATGAGTTATGAAACATTTCTCTCAGTAACTGTCCAGAGGAATTGATTCAAATTTATTTCTCTTTTAATTTTGACCATAATTTACAGATTTTAATATCCCTGTCTTTTGCACTAAAAATTACACTCCATTTAAGCCTCTTTTGAGTTGATTTTTCTTTACTTTTTTTCTGTGCTAGTTTTGGGAAATGAAGGTACTGTCAGTGATTAATCTGCTACACTCACCATCTGTTCAAGCAGAGATTTATTTTCATAGCAGATTTTTTTCCTGTTTAATATGTGTATTTTATCTCCTGTGGATGAAGAGCTAATATTAGAAGAGGTGCAAAAAAAATAAGCAATCGTGTTATTAATATGATTATAATTAAAAACTGACTCATATTGAATTAAGTAATATTACAACAGTAAAGTGATGTTCCCTACTTCAGGTTTCACCACTGCTTTGTGATGAAGAACAGAAAACAAAATGTCATTTCTGGTTATTTGTTATCAACTGGCTATCTCAACTACAGCCTGTGCACTGCTATTCAAGGGACAGAGTTTATTTGAGAGGAGATTGAGGTATTTGTCCATAAACATTGAGGAAAAAAAAATCTCACCAATTATAATCAACTTGGTGTGCTGATTGCAGTTTAACTTGATTTAGAAAATGAAAAAAACATTAAGATCAACCCTGCAGGTGATGACATTGAATGGTTTTTGTATTTTTCTACCCATCATATCCAAGAAAACTAGATAAAAGCTTGAGCATATCTTACATAGCTATAAGCCATGCTGACCCATCCCTTGCTTAAAGAAGACAATGAAACTCATCCCGAATGGAGGAACCTGAGGGCCATGTGACTAGGGCTGTGACTGCATTGACAGAGTTAAATCACATCCAAGCTTACCAAAGATAAGTCAGGAGAATGAAGAAAGCAGTTTGTACATTGGTAAATCCCTTCTTCTCTGGCTTGTTTCCCGATTCCCTGGGGTTGCCAAACCAAATTTTATAGTATCCATTAGTCACAATCGGTGGTCACTCGGGGTCAAATATGACCATCTTCCCTCTAGTTTCTTGAGAGTATCATAGCAGGAGGACACCTGGGCATGGCAGCTTTTACTTGGAGAGGAGGATCTGCCTGCAGTCACTAAACTGTCCTTGGCAGGGTGTGAACAGAGTCTAATGGTATGGAGTACCAGTCTGTTTCAGCATTCATTGACCCCGACTGCTGTTGTGTGCTACAGATGGATATCTTCTACTAGTTGTGCCATTGAGGTCTTTGTTGGATCGTACTTCGTCTGGCACCTTCTCCTTGACCTTTCCACCTTGAAGGACCCTATCAGGAGCCAAAATCCTGTTGAAATAGCTCATTGGGATCATTAGCACATTCAAGCTTCTCCACCATGGCAAGTTGGTGATCCGGGAGCAGAAAATGTCCATTGGTTCCCTCTGATGGTATAGCCCTAATGGTGGTTATTCTTAAGCTGGGCCTCAAATTCTCCAGTATGGTTTGGTCAATCCGCATGATTTGGCAAAATGTTAGATCTGATGCCCTTCCTGACACAACCACTAACCCTGAGGATGGAGGCATGGGAATTCAATTACTGTAATTTCAAAGATATATCTAGTGCATTAAGAAAGCCATCCATCCATCCATCGTCAACTTCTCATCCAAACTCGGCTTGTGTGGAAACTGGAGCCTATCTCAGTGCTCATTGGGCAAAAGGAGGAGAAACACCCTGGACGCATCACCAGTCCATCACAGTACGGAGCAGTTAAGGGAACAGTGTTTTGCTCAAGAACATTTCAACACGTTGCCCTACAAGTGCAGGGTTCAAACCAGCAACCTTCTGATCACCAGATGACTGCTCTAACCACTGAGCCATGCCACCGCCTATTGAGAAGGCAATTAAGAAAAATAATTTCAATTATATCAGAGTTTTGGGCAACTTAGTCTTACTAAATAGTACATTCCTCTGCACCAGCATGAGATAAATTTGACAAACGATTTGCATAGTTTTGTTTTTGGAAATGTCCTCAATCGTTCAGATGAAACTCCTAGTCTTATCTCTCACTAAGAGAAGGTTGACATTATTGCCATACACACATTAACGAGCTCCCTGCTACCGTGCACAGGATTTAAATAGAGCTGTCAAACCGCAGTGCGAGCATAATTATGATGAAATACTAATTAAGGGTAGGCCTGACCTGTGCAGACATACCCTCGCTCTCATATGTCTTCTCCAGATGGCAGTAGGTACAAACAATGCCTGGAGAAAGGACCTTTTTTCAATCTTGTCCGCCCTATTGTACAAAGGACCTGTCCTCTTACGTGGTTTAAATTCTAAACATATCTCTTTTGGCATCAATTTCAAATCAATTATCCGACCAATGTGATTAAAATATATCTACCAAATTGCAGAGGATCGCATTGTGGTCTGGAGATCAGGGTTAGATGACTCGTATTGACCAGGAATCCTTTAGTTTCTACGTTTCAGAATCAATGGTGAATGATTCCCACCGATGTATTTCATATCCGTATTTCAAATATTGTGGATACAGTACAAGTGATTTGAGCAGCCCTACAAATCCTCCATCTCATCTATGCATGCCAGTCCAGGTTATATTGAGATCTATTTGTTATGCGTCAAGAACTCTGTAGGTACACATAACACCATCCCTGCACAGATGGTTGAAAAACAAATTTTATTAAAGGAAGGACACTAAAGTTCATTCACCAGGAACAGATTGCTGACCATAACTCCAGAGTGCAGACATGCTGAAATGAAAGTAAAGAGGATGGATGTGATTTCAGTGATTTTATTAAGACGTTTACTAGGAATCAGTGAATTGGTAGAGCTTTGTTCACCCTCTCTATTGTCTATTAATACGGCCGCTAACTAAAGAATTACTGAAGTTGTTTGGTTTGAAATGGACAACAAGCTCCAATGCAACCTGGATAAATCACGTGACACAACAGCACTCCTGGCTCAAGCCCGATAAGAGAGGAACATAACAGAGCTAGCCGATGTGGCCGCTTTGAGTCTTTTAAGTAGTATTCGCCAATCTCAGAGCAACATGTCATTCCATAAAGCTGCATGTTTCTCTGTCTGACAAGTCTTTGCTATGACAGGGCCATTCAACAAGCCTTCCAGTTTGAAGCCCCCAAATCTCTCTGCATTTGCTCGACACTACAGGTGCCGTCCTGGTAAAAGCGGGTGGGATGGTAGGATGGGGGCATTCTCAGCAGGGTACAAGGAAAAGTAGTAAGGACAGTTTTCCCCACCCCAAACCCCTTTCTTTTTCCAACTCTTTTGGTTTCTCTCCCCTGACAGCTTGCAATACCTGCTATTTTGTTATTCCACATGGGACATTGTGGTGCAGAGATAAGCCCTGGGATACAGAAAGAAACATTTGCAAGCCTAGCTCTGAGGGGACCCACACTGGATATATTTCTCATCTCATAAAGCTGTGATAGAGTAAAGTTGGACTTACAATCCTGAAGATTGCATGTGCACATTTTATTTGATACTCTCTATCCCTGGTTTACGTGAGAAAATAGCTTCTCCATGACAGTCCAAATTATTAACATAGCTGCACATTTCAAGTGTCACGGACAGGTCAGATGTCTCTGGAAAGGCGGGGGGGGTTTAACGTTTAAGGCATGGCAGGCAAATGAAAAAGTTAGATCGTGCTGAACTTGGAAACAAAGTCATGCCTAGCAAGCAGCTACAGGGGACCAAACTTGTAAAAGATTGTAGTCAACACAAATGACTATACAAATCTGTAAAACACCTCTGCAATTAAAATGTATCACCACAGGTATTGGTGAATTTAAAAAAATAATATCAACTTAAACATGCGTTCTAGAGGAACTGGGGCTCGAACCACTAATCTTCTCATTAGTGGTTCAATTCCTAGTTACTTCAGAAAGTGTGTCTAGCTATCCTTGAGTGGGACACTGAACCCCTAACTGATCAAGCCCTGCGATGGAATGGTGACCTATCCAGGCTGTTTTCCCACCTTTCACCCAATAAGCACTGTGATAGGCTCCAGCAGTTATGTGACCAGACTTCAGATAAGCTAGTAACGATGGATGGATGGATAATGATAACAAAAAATAATGTTTAGAATGGGAAGTACAATAATCCATAAAGGACTTGGATTAGAGCCATTTTACATAGAAAGGAACCAGTTGGGGTGGTTCAGGTATCTATCTAGTAATAGTAAGGATGCCACCTGATCACCTCCCTAGTGAGGTGTTCCAGACACGTCTAAATAAGAGGAGGCCATTGGGGAGAAGGAGACCCAGGTGGAGGGATCATCATGCTGGCCTAGGATCACCTCGGGGTCCCCGAGTGAGAGCTGGTTGATGTGGCCAGAGAAAGAGACGTTTAGGGCCCCCTGCTGGAACGGCTTCCTCCCCTACCTGTGTTCAGATAAGCGGTTGACGATGGCTGGATTGATGGATGGATCAATAATTTTATCCAACACTTTTTATCCTGACTTACATGCATTGGACCACACTTTGTTTAGACAAAAGCATTACAGCAGTGTTTTGAGTAAAGAGAACAGCGTTGGGGGGGTGTGTAGAGCTGTAACTATGCAAATAAATGCATAACACATGCACAAACACAGACACGCCCTTTGTGAAGAACAGCTTGCATCCATTTTTGCTAAAAACCTATATTAGGAATCTAGATTGAGATGATTGTACCAAAGACACTTCTTGTAATGGGAAATACGAGGAAAGCACAACAAGGACATCTCATCCAGGGCAGCAAATACATTGTTTGATAGTTAGGCATGTTGAAACACGAGTACACTTCAATGGGTTGGTAAAAACCAGCTGCAGCTCACTCTCGAGCTCCACCAGTGTGCTCCTGTTCCTCACTTGTTTTTGATGCTGTTCCTATTGTTTTCCTCGTTCAATAATAAATGGCACATATGCTTGCTTCTGAGACTAATGTTTTCAGTGTGGGATTTGTGCTGGATTAAGCATCAAAAGAATGGCTGACACTCTATTGTTCATGGCTGGCACATGGAGTTCCCCATAGGCCTGGTTTAGCACCGTCTGGGTTTTAGCGAGAATGAAATAGAACCAATATTATGCAATTCTATATGTCTACACCACACTGAGGTGAACAAAACTTTGGCCGATTGATCAACAGAATGGATTAATTTGCACGCCGATTACCACATTGTGGCAATTCACAATCATTAATCTATTCAACTCAGGCAGGCATGGTAGTAGTATGTAATTGGCATCACATCACAACTGCAAGAGAAAAATCAATTCTGCTCACTTTGACAAACCGTGCTGTCTTGATGGAAAGACTTTATCAGTTGGACCAACTGAAGAGTGTTTGCTCCGATTGTGACAACCATATAATTTAATTATCCAAGGGTGAATGCTTTTTCTAATATCTTAATAAGCAGCAATTACCAGCCTCTCATCACCACCTCTTGGCTTCAAGAATCACAAGAGGCATCACTGAAAGGGCACGCTCACCTCATCACCACATGCTCTCCCAGCAGTTAAGCGCTTGTCCAACGAGTGAAAAGTTTTGAACGCCAACAAAGCGTGGTGCAATCTACATGCTTTTGTAACTCTACCTCTTAGTAAGCCCACTTCAACTACCCTGTAAGTGACAGAAAAGAGCAGAAACCACCCACCACAGTGAGTCAGGACACAGTCCATCAAAGTCCTAATGTACGCTTGGTTCATGGCATCTATAATGAGGGAGGTCCATTTTATATGTCATGATTAGTTCCCACGCCGTGGGAGTAGACATGGACTTAGATGGAGCTTGGGGAATAAAGGCCGGCTCCCCATCCTGACACCCCACGATAGGTTCAAACCCGGTACCTCCTGCTCATGAGTTCCTCCCGCACATATTCAACCACTAAGCTACCTCAACCCTCTCCCACTGGCATCAACATTAATGTGTGGTTTTCATACTTCCCTCTATTCAGAGAGAAAGCTATTTGAGAGCCTGCCGTTTTCCCAGCACCACAAACACACTCCCTGTTTCCCTGCCTTCAGTGATACTAGGGTGCTTAGTTTAACAAGAAATTTAGCACCGGAGACATTAAGGTAAACCAAGGTCTCTGCTTCTAAAACTACCCCATATGTTTATCACAGCTCTGAGGACAACAGTGCAGGGTACATTCTGAAATTAAAATGACCCCCATTATATTTTAACGGCCACTTCTGTGGACACATATTTGGTAGTCCCTCTAAAATTCCTGAAAACCCAAATTAAACCAAAGTCAAACAAATGCCACAACATTTTTTCTTGCTATACGTCATATCTGCAAATTAACAATAAATCACAAGTTGAGCTTGGAGCACAGTTGTAAATCACCGTCAGCTTGTTCTACTTGGGAGCTGTTGTGCCTTTGTGGCTGTACAATTATCAATAAGCAATCCTCTGCTTGGATGATTGACGTATTCAAAGTGGTCAAGTTAAATTGGAATTAAAATATAACACAGAGTTGTTCAGCATGACTGTTCTTGAGTGCCAGATCAGCTCTAAATACACAAAAGATATACAGCATTTAAAAATCACACCACAGAGGGGAGTGGCACTATCCCCTCTAGACTTATGCAGCATGAGGTTTGATAAATTACAGATGGTTTCAAAAGTGAAGAAAGGCATCACTGCACATGAATTTATAGTTTTAAGTGCAATCTGAAAAACATTGACACTGCTGACCCTTGTAAATGCATTCAGTGGTGCTAATTTACATTGTCTCCATGCAGTATACACCTTAGGATGACAGACCTGTATCTACAAGTTGAAAAGTTATGCCACTCACCAGCTGATGCAGTGCTCAGTTGTCTCTCAGAAAGATGCAAGAATGCACAATACCCACACTCAACTGGGAGGAGAGCAAACATTTCTCATCTCATCACAATGTCCATTGTTTTCCATGTGTTCGCTCCTCTTGTACTTTTTTCCCCATAATGAGCAAAAGTGAGTTGAAAACTATAGAAAACAGAAAAACGTGCTACAGAGTATCACTTTGCATCCTGCTGTGTCCAGTCGTGGAATGGGAAAAAAAACAGGAGCTTGAGGCCTTCATCTGAATCGCATCCTCTTGTTTGTTCGTCTCAACCAAGCAAAGCTCTTAGAACTCCAGAGCTGGGAGTGCAGCCTGCCGGCAGATTCCAGAATTCCTCTGGAAACACAGGATATTCAAGTTGAGGTGCAGGATGCCACTTTAGACTTGCACTGGTACTAATGTATAACCCCGTAGAGAGACAGGTGCTCGTCCTCATTCATGCCACACTTCCCATTGACTTGTATCCACAGATGGAGAGAAACAGGTGTAGGCATGAGATGGATGGAGCAAGAAAGTAGAGTTAATATGCCACAAGGCAAGAAAACAACACATCTTCCAAAAATTGTATTGCTGGTGGCATTTGGGTGGTGCTGTGCTCCTTGTGTGCATCCCCTTTGCCTCCCTGTGTCCACCTTGTCTCAGCCGCTGTGGAGGCAACGAAGGATAGAGCAGTGCTACTGCGTCCTTCTACAGCAACAGTCGCTGCTCAAATAAATGCCTCGTCTGTCACAGTCCACTGCGTCTCTCTCTCTCTCTCTCTCTCTCTCTCTCTCTCTCTCTCTCTCTCTCTCTCTCTCTCTCTCTCTCTCTC
>OMLC01036170.1:0-18097 GCA_900302585.1 Regalecus glesne
ATGGTGTGGAGACAGTAGCACTGACAGACAGACAGGAGGTGCAGGAGGTGAAGATGCTGAGATTTACATAGGGAGTGACAAAGAAGGACAAGATCAAGAACCACTATATCAGAGGAAGAGCTCAGGTTGGAGGGTTTGGAGATAAAGCCAGAGAGACCAGACTGAGATGGTCTGGACATGTGTGGAGGAGAGATGCTGGTATACTGGGAGAAGGATGCTGGTATACTGGGAGAAGGATGCTGAATATGGAGCTGCCAGGCAAGAGGAGAAGAGGAAGACCAAAGAGGAGGTTTATGATGTGGTGAGGGAGGACATGAAGGTGGCTGGTGAGACAGAGGAAGATGTAGAGGACAGGAAGAGATGGAGGTAATGATCTGCTGTGGAGACCTCTAACAGGAGTAGCTGAAAGTAGTACCAGGTGGAGTAGTGGTAGAGTCCAATAAATGTGGAATGGGTCTGACCCATTGTACCAATTCATTTTGAAAGAGCCGGCGCCAATCGGGAAACTCCCACGTCCCTACTGACCAGTGACATAATTGGTTGACTGAGCAATCATGTAACTTCAGTGGTATTGTTGGTCATCTCATCCAGCGGCCCAATCATGTCAAACCAAACTCCGTCAGTGAGGGACATTCACTTTTATAGTGCTGGTCTGGTCCAGCCAAAAACCAAATAACTAGAATTTTTACATTTTAGTTCATAATGTGACAAATTTGCAGTTGCAATGAAATAGTGGTTCCCTTGTGTACCAGAATGTTTCAATGATAAATTATTGACAGTTGTGCTGGGCGATATCGGAAATGATATTATCATGAATATCACATAAAATTACACCCCATATTGAGCTCAACAATCTGTTGTCATACACTAAACTGCCATACTTAAGCCAAATGTGGTTCATCACATCGAACCCCGTTGGGTAATGTAAAGTTTACTAGAAAACCAATGAAAGTTAGTTGATAATCCCTCAAATGATCTAGACCTCATCTTGTGAGACGTTATAAGCTTGTTATTAATTTGGACAACAACGTTTTGTCGACTGTCGACATTACATTTCATCCCAATGCAAAACCATCGAAAGACAATTAATGATAATAAGTGTTGCACATGTACAAGTTATTTCTCCCCATCTCAAAGGCAGCCCAATAGAGAAATGCACAGGCATGTGTTCAGCTTCATACCTGCAGCAGATGAGCAATTTGGCTTCTTGTCTTCAGATGATGGAAGATAACTATAACTTGTTTCAATCAATGAGGCCCAGGTGTGCTGGGGTGTTTGAAGCAACATCTCCATTCACAAACCCAAACCACACACAGCCTTCAACCTGTTTAATGCATTACATACCATACAACACATTATTCTAGCAAGTACATGCGCAGGTGAACTCCGTGTGGTATGTATGTCAGCACCCGTAGCAGTTAGCAATGTGATCTTATCTGTAATCCTCCTCAAAGAACCAGCTGCTGCTTCCCCCCTGGTTCAGTAGGATATCAGACTGAACCAATCGATTCCAGAGCCCTGAGGGCAGATAAAAGGAAGAGGGAAGGTACAAGTGTGTGATGATCTGCTGTTGTTGGGAGAGGAGAGAGCATGCACACCGTGCAGCATCAGGGAATGACAGAGTTGGGCTCTTTTCTTCAGAGTGGATGAGTTCCGCTGTCACTTGCCTGCTTGATAACACCAAATACCCCGGTCCATTGTTATCTCCTCTTTAATTCTTCACTCCATGTCCAGAAGCCATTCAGTGGCACGCAGTAATCCCTGCTTCTTATTTTCTCTAGCCCTCTCTCTGATTCCATTCCCCCTGCCTTGACCTGAGAGGTCAAAAACATCTCCCGAGCTACAACAGGATGAAAGCTTGGCTCTCCTCATATGGCAGCTCTCAGATAAGGCCATCTGCAACGCCACACCACCACCACCTCTTTTGAAAGTGAACAGAGCTTCTCTTATACCCTTACTCTCTCATCAGTGTCTTGCAAGATTAAAACTCCGGCATTCTCACATACAGGGGAGTCACCGTCTGTTGTAGTCAAACAGATGGGCGGTATTCTAGACTGGAAATGTTGGCATTTGAAATCAGAACATGTGGTTGTTTTCTTCACCTGCTTTCTGCCACCCAAAACATCATAATGGGGAGAAGATGCCTGGCTTGTCTTTAACCGTCCTTTGAGTCAAATATGTTCATATTTTCAGGAGTTGAGGCAATTTCAATGTGTGAAGATTTCAACAGTAGGAGAGGTGCATTTTGAATGCTGTTTAAAAGAAGTGGATGAGCTGCCCTCCAGAGCCTGTCTGGATGATTCTGTAAACAAGCATGATTGCATTTTTAAAATAATCAAAGCTATGTATTGTTAATAGAAGGATATGCCCTCTGAATGATAATCATACATCTGTATCTGTCAAGGGCGAAGCTTTGGTCGACTATATACTTGTACCACATGATTGCTTACAAACTTGACTCGGGGCTGCATGGCTCAGGAGGTAGATCAGGTTGACTAGCAATCAGAGGGTCACTTGCTCAGTCCCCTGCTCCTCCAGCACGTGTGTTGAAGTGTCCTTGAACAAATCACTGAACCCCTAGCTGCTTACCGGGTGCTGCAGCTGCCCACTGCGCCAATGAAGTAAAGTGGAGGAATTTCATTGAAGGAATACAATAACCACATAAAGTAGCTTTGTGTTCCTACTTTCAAGTGTTAACCTAAAATCCATCAATGAAATTGGCAAATGGTATGGTTCTAATTGGAGAAAGATGCAGGATCCTACAGCATATATTATTTATGTTAGACTTTTTAGTAAAGGCAGAGTCTTTCTTGTAAAGCAGGTCCTCATGAGTCTCTTAACTTCTTTCAAAAAGATCTTCAGCAGGACTTCACCAGCTGACTTCATATCTTCTGGTTTACAGTAATCCATTTTTTGAAAATGAAGAATGATTCACACATCTGCTTTACAGAGCAATAAATTCTAAAAAACTGCCATGGCAGCTTTGACACATTGATTAAAGAAGAAAAAGAAGTTGGAGACAAAATCCGTATCCCAAAAGGAAGCTGTTAAACAAGAACACATTATTGCAAGGAGTTAAAAGAATTACAGCAGTCTATGCATAAAGCTGGGAATATGTGTCTGAACTGTTCAGGCAAATCATATGAAAACCAAACCATTTTTAGGCCTCAAGAGTAGTCAAGGGCAGGTTTGACAAAATACTTTTTCAAAGAGGACTGATGTTGGACCTAGAGGTCCATCTTTACTTGTCACCATTAGTCCCCATGCTGTGGGGATGGACACAGACTTAGATAGAGTTTGGGGGATTAAAGCCAGATGCCCCTCCTGATGCTCTATGGTGGGGTCAAACCTGCTGCCTCTGGTTCATCAGTTCCCGAAGTGCATGCTCTACCATTGAGCTGCTGCAGCCCCCCTTAAAAATGGACCTCGACAAGAGTAGCATTGTGTAATGAGGACCTTAATAAGGCTCTTGCTTATAATAAAGTTCAAATAGCAATCGATAAGAAAAATACAGAAAAAACAACTGGAGTTCAAAATGTATTGAATGAGATATTCAAATCACCAAATTATCTGATATTTTGTGCGAATTATTAAAAACGTGTTTTGAATCTGGTAAAATACCGTCAATGTGGCTTAAATCTATTATAAATCCAATACCCAAATCCTGAAGTGAGGACTCAAGGGTGCCATTATATTACAGAGGGATCAGCCTAATGAGCACAGTTTACAGGCTGTTTTCCATTGTACTTAATGAGAGACTCATGTATTGAGAGAAAGAACGGCTCTCCATGGAAGAGCAGAATTGGTTTCATAAGTCAAGGTCAGGCCTTTACCATATCTTAGTATTGTCTACAGTTATATCAAATAGAAGTGGTGAAAAAATATCAGCATGTGCTTTAAGGTGTAGCTGAGGAGGTAGGGCAGTTCTCTAGTAATCGGGGACTTGGTGGTTTGATTCTCAGACCCTGCAGGAAGCGTGTTGAAGTGTCCTATATTTCCAATGACAACATTGTAAGAAGATGACAGATGTACTCTCAGGGCACCACCCCTGTTCAATGACAGTTGTTCCCTCTTTACATAAATGGCTTCTTTAACCCCCCTTTCAAACCAGCGTTCCTCCTTATCAAGGATGTGATAGCCAGCGTCTGTTTAGTCTCCCCAATGCAGTCTACTCAGACTGAAGATGTCACCCTTTGAGTGATGAAATGTTTTTGAACAAACTTCGGATCCAGTTGAACCGATTCACCTTTTTTGTGATCTTTTTTTTCCTTCTTCTTTACTGACTTTCAGAAGGTTTTTGATCTGATCAATAGTGTTCTTTTAGTTTATAACCTTATTGATTTAATGGGTTAATGGATACTTCTACAGGGCTCTAAAAGCTGTCCACAGGGAGTCCATAGCCGGCGTAAGATTGTATGAGTATCACACATTCTGGTTCCCAAACTTATAAGGGGTGAAACAAGGTAATGCCTTGTCCCCCACATTGTTTGGTTTTCATATAAGTTATTTGTCCAAAGAAATTAAGTCTGTTAATGGTGGACTGATGTGTGGAAGGGAAACTGTAGGTATTAGTCTGTACACAGATGACATTCTAAGATGAAATGCAGCAGATGCTCTCCTACACTAACAGGTGATGTAAAAATGGAGATTATTTATTAATGAAAATAAAGCCAAAATAATTTACTTCAGAGCAGCATAGCTCAGTGGGTAGAGCGGTCGTCTGACAATTGGAGGGTTACAGGATCGATCCCCAGCCCTGCAGAAAGCATGTCAAGGTGTTCTTGAGCAAGACAATGAACCCCTAACTCCTCCCCGAGCACCTTATGTTGGCAGCTCACTGCTCCTATACAATAGGATGGGTTAAAATGCAGACAAATCCAACTATCCCCTTGTGGGACTGATGAGGGAATCCAAAACCCTCATTTACCTGCAGTGCCTATCACTTTAAAGTTGGATCACATCAGTAGAGTTATCCAGACTTGTATAAATATCTCAGTTTCTGTATTTATTCATATATTTATTTATTTATCAGTTTATTGATAAGCATATTAATTTTATGATGTTAAGGTCTTCGCTGAATGAACAGGGAGTGTTCTGGGAGGAATCCTTGGTAAGAGTAAAAATTTGAAGGATGCGAGTTTCCAAACATTTGCTAAACTGTTTCAAGCTTGTGTGTATCCTGTGTTTGATCATCATACTGACTGGCATAAAGGGCATTTTTAATATTTCTTGGTGTGAATCAGTGCAAAAAAACATTATAAGAGGTTTTGTGATTGTCCAGAGACATACAGCAAAGGCTGGCTACAGTGGAGGATCTGGGATTGGAATCATCTGTGCGATTGGAATCATCCGAGGCCCTTTGCAAGATATGCATACCTCAGTGATGTAATGGACTACTTGATAGGGAGGAAAGTTGGTTGACGAGACTGGTATCCATTTGATATGAATAAATAATTGGTTCTTGGTCTAAAGAAAGGTGCACATTGTTCTGCATCTCTGGGTTTGGTGAAGGATTTGTTTGTAATGAACAGTTCAACATTGGTTTGTTGAGAGAATCTGTGCCTGCCAGGGTCAAAGAGCACTAGGCTGATAATGCATGGACCAAACCAAAACATATATTTTTACAATGGTAGATACTGAATATGGTACAGAGAATGATCTTGTGGATAATGGGTCTAAAAAGCAAAGCTCTATGTGGCCAGCAGAGAGCTGAATGTTGACACTGGATGGTGTATAAATCTACAAGAAGAGACACAGCTTTGTCCAATGAGAGAGGTCTGTTTTATGTCACAACTAGTTCCAATATTGCGGGTGATGGACATGGACTTTGTATATGTGGGTTTTGTTTGGGGGATTAAGGCCAGATGCCTTTCCTTGATGCCCAATAGTGGGTTCAAAACGTGAAGCCTCTGGGTCATCAGTTCCCAAAGTATATACTCCACTTATGAGCTACCGCTACCCTGATTGATATGAAACAGAAAATAACTACAGTAACCCTGGTAGAGGAGAATAAAAGCTCTTCATGGAGATAATCTATACATGTGTCACAGTTCTATATATGAAGAGTTCATTTTTAATTTTTTTGTTCTCATCTTGCTTGTGTTTCTTCTTCTTTGTTTCTGCGTCTCTTTCTTTTTCTTTTTTCACCTGCCTTGCATATACAATACTAGAAGATGCATGTTCTGTAAAAAATGGTGTCATGTCATCCAAATGGTGTTGGCCAAATGTTTGGCATGACAGAAATAAAAATGTGAAAACATATGCAGAGCTTTTTTTAACCTCTTTCTATCTGGCCATTTTTCCCATTTCTAAACTGCTGAGATGTGAGAGTCCTGAAATGAATCTTGTTCCTCAAGGGAAATATTAAATTACCGATACTCCATTTTTTAAAAACTGAAAACAATGAATTGAGAGTTTTTCCAAGATCTTTCGGAACAGCCTTGAACTCAGAAGCCCTTATAGGTAATTATAGTGAGCTGATATCTCTCCAGAATCCTCTCGTTTCTGAGACCTGCTGTTCATTTTTTACTTCCAACCTTTTATGAAAGCCACAAAGGGACTAAATATCTCCAGATGATTTTAAAAAAAGGGCTGAGCAAATACCTGCACTATTAGTTATCATCAATGGTTTATTGGAGTTAAACTTGGATATAGTCATATCATGATGCACAACTTTGTCATCTGTAAACTATAGAGGCCAACATTTTTTAAGGGGTGATCCCCTTAAAATCAACAAAAAGCAATGTATTAATAGGAATTACTATTTGGGGTCTTAAGGTAGAGTAAACCACTAAGCCTCTCTTGAAGTCTGTTTTATAATCTGGGAAATCAAAATCACAAAAAGATGAGGGTTCTAGAGTGCAAAAATGACAGATTCTTCCATGTTTGACTTTAGGCACCTGTGGTCAAAGCTCACCTACATTTGATTTTTAGTATGGAGCAAAGAAATGAAAATTCTTTGCCGACAGACGTGGGCAGCTTTTTTGTCACATTCCACATCTGTTTGAATTGAAGTTAATGGAACACCAAAGTGCAGTGTAACTTCCCCTTCAGGCTGCTTGAAAAGAGGTCCGACTTAGCTGAGGGAATGTAATTTGAGAACTAGTTTGGAATTGATGTTATGCTGGGAGCTGATGAGACAGAAGCAGTGGGTTTGAATCCACTGTGGGGTGTCAGGAAGGGCGTCCGGCCTTAATCTCCCAAACTCCATCTAAGTCCATGTTCATCCCCACAATGTGGGGACTAATCGTGACAATTAAAATGGACCATTCTCATTCTCCAAATGAGACAAAGTAAAACAAGAAACGAGGGATTTAAAACCCATTCACTGAGAGCTGCGATCTGGAGCCTTTAATTGGGACGGTTTTATAGTGACCAATTAAAATGATTCCCTTTTGTTCCTTTCCTCATTTTGTGGTTTATTTATCTGTTAGAGAGCTATGAAACCAGTCCTGAAGAAATGCAGCAATTTGACGGAGTCTTTTCCCTCTAGGTAATTCTCTTGCTTTACAACACAGATAGTAATTTCCTCTCCTCTTGAGTCGGTGGTTTTATGCACTTCCTCCGTGCCAAGGAAAAGCTCAGACCGGCAGTGTGTGAAGGAGGTTGGATCTCCTCCTATGAGTACCTCATGGTTGCTAAGATTGCATACAGTGCATGCAATGCACAGCAACATAAGGACATGCATCCGTATTGGGATGCATCTGGGTTAGGGTTAGGGTTAGGAATGGGTGAATCCAGGTAAATGCTTTTATCAGTTCACCTGTTAAATCCACTTCATGGACAGAGGGGAAGGAAAGGGTAGAAGATTTAAAAGCTCCCATCTTTGGGAGAATTGACACATGGGTTGTGAGAAATGAGTGTGGCTAATTTTTTGCTCATGTTTTTTTGGATTATTTAAAAGAAATTAAATGAGCATTAGTTTTGATTCTCTTTAAATATTAATTCTATTTCTTGGAATAACCACAAATCACTTATTGTGCATCCACATCAGGTCTAAGAAAACACCAGGGACTTGCTATCACTTTTTTACACTGCTCGTAACTATGCCCTTTATCTCTCCCTGTATATAGTCTATCCAAGTCTGTATTTCTGTAGATTGTCGTGGTGATATTCTCTGTTAATTACCTGTGAGAGCCATGATGCTCGAGTCAAATTCCCTGTGTGTGTTCAAATCTAAATGGCAAATAAACTGATTTTGATAACAATACTTGTATATATCAGCTGATATAAAGTACTGAGCGGATCCATTACTTTTGCTAAACAGTGTAGACATTGACCATTACTTTGGGGTCAAGGGTCATAATATTAGAAAAATCAATTAGAAACATTCTGTATTCGTCAATATAAATTAATTAATTATTGCATTTATTCACCGTCAACTGCGTATTGGGGCGTGGATCTGCTGGAGCCTATCCCAGTGCTCATTGGGTGGAAGGGGGAGAAACACTGAGGATGGGTCACCATTCCATCTCAGGGTAGGCATGGTGGATTATGGCTGGATGCCCTTCCTGATACCCTGTGGTGGGTTTGATCCCGCTGCCTCTGGCTAGTCAATTCCCAAAGTGCGTGCTCTACCTCTGAGCCACTGTGGTCATTGTATGTACATATAACCAAAGTTGCTCTGTGCATTCAACCCATCCTATTGTAAAGGCCCAGTGAGCAGCTGCATAGCCCGGGGACCAACTCCAGTTTGTTTCCTATTGCCTTGCTCTGGGGTAGTAAACTTGACATATATGTCTTTTTGTTGATGGGAGCAAACTCATGCAGACACAGGGAGAACCCCACAGAAGACTCTAGCTTTATTTATTTGTTATTGATCAGAGAGGACCTGGATTGGCCAGGGATTCAAACCACGGACCTTCTTGCTGTGAGGGAACAGCACTACCCATTGGACCACGATGCTTCTTATTGAAACAAAATCAGTTTGTTCTCACCATTGTGGAAATACAGGCATACATGTGCCAAAATTGCAGTTAACTAAGGAACATTGCTGCGGTTCATAATGTGCTCCTCATGACTTTTGATACCAGATTTTAGTCTGTTTAACCAACACTATTTTAACCTGGTATCACCTGATATTCAGTACCAGTAGTGGGATCGGTGCATCCCTTTCAGAAATGCATTCCAGCCATCAAGCTTGCTTTAGGCAGTGAATGATCCAAACCAGTTGTCCCAGTGGGAGAAACAAATAAACACGGCCAAGTCTTATAAAACCGAAGAGAGTTCGACAAATAAAACCAGGCCAGAACAGATTCTCTCTCTGATGGGGGGCTGTCGGCAGGAGGCTGGGAGGAGAGAAGGGAGAGGTGAGGAGGTATTTTCAATGGGTTTTTTTTCTCCTCAACTGGGGTTATCTCACTAGTCCGTCCCTGAGGAGCAGAGAGCCGAGGGGAGTCTGAGCCGACTCCCATCTTTCCCCGCTTCGCATCGCCTCACCGTCTCCTCACACCTTGCTCATGTGCGGACAGCCGCTCACAAGGCCGCCCCAGCCTCTCAAGCTTTTCAATATTTCACTCATCCTTTATTTATTTATCTATCTATGTCTCGAATTGGCACTCGTATCTCAGGGTGATGGACAGAGCTCTCATGAGACCATGGCATCAAACACAAAATCTCTGCTGAAAAGAAACGGAAGGCAGCTCTCGATGAATCCAATAAAGGCTATCTGAGGATAAAAAATAGCTTTGGAAAAGTTTCTCTTCACTGAATCTCAATGGATGCTGCAGTGACAGTAAAAAAATGGCGAGAAAAGGAGACCTAACAGTTATATGAAGGTATCGGGAGCACGCATGAAAGCTGGTTGATGCTCCATAGCTGCGAAGACCTTAAGAGAATGACTTGGGAGCACAGATAAACTTTAGGACTTATTCTTGCCACTTGTTGATATGACCAAGTGGGGCAGTTCAAAACATGGGGGTGAATTTCTCATTACCCAGAGAGCCCACAGTGGTCTGCTTCAATCAAGGCAGAGTGTAGCCAGATAGTAAACATACAGAAGGCTTCATTTTCCTTTTTTTCCTGCACGGCTCCGTCTTCTGAAAGAGGAGGAAGCACTGTGTGGTTGGCCGGGTGATGCTGAAAGGCTGTGTTGTGCTGTTTAAGGGCACACTAGCTTTTGTTAATGAGGGCCCAGAGACGAACACAAAAACCAATTAAGTGGGTGAAGGTACCAGGAAAATCTTTCTAAACTGCCAGAAGACATTGGGCCTCATTCGTCAATGGCTCATATATTTATAAATTTGTTCTTACACACCCTGAAGTTTGTGTCACAGACCAGTGCAGGACCTGTGTAACTGCTGAATTTAGACACCGATCTGCTAGAAACTGACGTCTTTGCTAGCCTGGCTGTTGGCTTGTTTGTTACTGCTCAATTGTTACATCTCAATTTGATCTAACAAGCAGTGTGTCCTCGCTGTAGCAAACCGTCAGGGTGGAAATGGTTGTAAATCGACCAGGTTTGAAAGCAGTTGATCTGCAAATGCAGTGTTTATGAGACGATGTCAGCAGAGTTTCACAGGGAGAAGATGTGCTTGATGAGAGCAGCGTGTTTCCTCCGGCTTGCCAAACCCAAACAACAGCCCCAGTTGCTGTGATGATACAGGATGGTAGATCAGGTCCTGGACCACGTCTTTAGTGCTTATTGGCACAGGCTTGATAAAGTTGCATTCAGCCATTTTTTCTTGTGAAACTTATTTCCTGTTTTATGATTGCAGCCAATAATTTCTTTGAGATTTGTGGCCTTTGAGGTGCGGTGTTGTTTTTATCATATTGTCTTTGGGGGAAGTTTCTTGTATCTTGGCTACATCTCACTTCCCTTTGTGAAGACAAACACTAGATGAGCAATTTTATTTGGCCTAATTAAAACTGTCCTCTGTGCTGAGCACAGGTGGAAAAATGTGGAAGCTTGTGCAGTTTAAAGACTCTGGAATAAAACAAAGGTGCTCGACAAAGATGGAGCTAGCTATCTGCAATAAAGCTAGCTAATAAAGCTTTAGCATTAAAACCATCGCATCTGAGTTGGGAGGCAGAGGCGGCTTTTTAACACCCTTTTAATCCCAGACTATCACCTTCATCCAGCTCCTGTTAAGTCATTCTTTAAAATATCCCCAAACTGAGCCAAAGAAGGCCCACGTCTCTGTGTTTAAACTTTAAACCTGCAGACATTCAGTGGGATGTCAGCAAAGTTGAGTGGAAGCATTGTTGTAAAAACAACAACATATGAATTATCTGGGATCTTTGTCCCCCACACAGATCCTCATCATTTGACTGGCTGGGATGGAAAACATATCCATGCGGTCTGATGGTTATATCCATGTGCTGTTGGAAGTTGAGTATTTGTTTCTAACATGAGGTCTAAGTAAACAACTTTGAGCCTGGCGAAGGCGAACATTAGCGGAGTATCTGCTAGAGAGACAGGGCTTGAATTTGATTCTACATATCTGCATCCCGGCTCCTGTGCCCGCCCTCCTCTCACTTTTCCTGCTCATGAATAATAAAAATTTGATTTGAATTATTAATGCAGATTTTCACACACAATCTTCAGGGCCCATTACCGAAATCCAGGATGGATTTCATTTAATTTGGACAGATTAGATGGATCCACACATGTGCTCCTATTGAAAAGACCCATAAACGGTCAGGTTGAGGTGATTAGAAAAGATAATCTTGCTTTGTGTTGCCTTGATTAGTGATTGAGTGAAAGGTTGATTCACATCGCTTTTCCATTTGAATGAGCCTGCAGGAATGGTGTTGTCTGTTTTCTTTTGAGAGGCAGACTGGGCGATGAATGTCAGGTGTACTGATAGGCGATCACACAGGGGCCGGTAGGCCAACACCACCGCTCCATGAATAAGGTGGTGTAACAGGCAGGGGTATGAGCTCACAATCACTATTTGTGAAAGGTCGAGATCTAGAAAGCACACTCATATGAGCACTCAGATATCCACTTATCTTTTGAAAGCCCACAAACTAGCTAATCCTCTTATTTGACATCAATACCAGACCCTTATTACCTCCTCATTCTCCACGGCCATGAGTTCTGGTGAGAGAATGGGATTTTATGTCAAGATGGGTTCTCCCATTTCATACGAAACATGAGTCTTTCTGGAGAAATGCTTCTGGCAGCACAGCATGCCACCCACCTGGGCGATATTAAACGAGAACATCTCTTCATCCTCCTCAGATTATCTCGCTGCCCTGCTGAAGACATCAGGGCCCTTCACTTGACATCACCGTTAGTCTTTAAATGCTGCAGAGCAGAGCCTCCCTGAATCAGCCAGCGTCCCGTGAGCACCATTGCTGTGTGCACTTGTCTTATCTTCACTTGTCGCCGGCTGTCTGATCACAGCCTTTGTTAAACTCCCAAGGCAAATCACATAAGGAAGATCCTCTGAGGAGAGGTGAGAGAAAGAGAGGAAGAGACAGAATGGTGCAACAAAACAGAGACGAGCATCAATTTACATGTCAGAAGAGCTGTGTAAGAGGGGCTCTTTTCTCAAATGCTTCATATCCCCTTTCGAAAATATGATTTCCGGAAATTTGCTGTTCGATGTCTCTTAAATGCAAAGGGTCCAGTTAGTGGATCTGTGTCAGTTTTCCTTAGACAACTGACATGTAGATATTCTGCACAGGGTTTAATGGTTTAAGGAGAAGGCCTCTGTTGTGTTGCTAGAGATCTTCTGGACAGTGAGGAAGACATTAGATGTTGGCACAAGGGTCAAACCTCTGAACTCAAGTGTACAGGACAAAGGTTTTAACCAGCAGACCGACCAGCTGTTTCAGTCTCCGTACGATCTCGGATCCAACTCCATATAAGTTATCCTTCCCCATACTGGGAGCAGCATGCTGACCGCTGTCTATGATTAAACTGTCAAACTTTGGTAATTGCGCAAAAATGTAAATATGTTTTTCACAGGATCTGAAGCAGATCGCTGCTGATCGTTAAAAGGCTATTAGAGAGTAGACACGGTTTACTGCTCAAAATGTTCGGCAGAATGTGAGCAATATTCTGGAAATTTGTTAGACGGAATGGAAGGGAGCCCTGCACACTATGAATAATAACTCCAAACATTCCAAACATCCTATCGCTCACTTTTAATTCATCAAGACAAACCACCAACGGTCAAGGGGACATTAAAACACTCTGTCTCAAAGGGCAGAACTCACACCTCCCCTCTCCCGTGGCCAAACACACACCATCATCTCCTCGACAAAATACATTCATCATTTTTGTGCGTCTGCAGGATTTCATTGCCTCTCCTCCTGACACCTTCTCTCCCTCTTCTTTCTCCATTAGATCCAAACCGTTTTGACAGGTTTATGTTCGAGGCTGTGGATGAAAGTCATTTTTGTCGTCGTCCTGTGACTGTGCTGTCAGTGGCCATCCATGTAGGATTATTTTTCAAACTCACTAAACTGATGGTCATGTGGGGCCTAGTGAGGAAATCGTTGCAGAGTTCTCCGACTGCTCACTCACATTTCCTCAGGTACTAGAGCTGCCCAATGCTCCCATAAAATGACAGGGATGTTCGTTAGTTCCTGAAGCGCACGCTCCACCACCGAGCTTCCACAGCCCCTATGATAGTGTGGCCACAGCTCCTACAAGGTTAGATAGGTTAAATGCAGACAAAGAAAAACATTATCAGAGCACAATGACCAAATAAAGTGACTTTCTATTCCTTTCTTTCACTGAATACGTCCATACACACAGACCGGAAAACACATGTATGCATTTCTGATGAGTGAAACACTTTTCCCTTTTGGCAATCTGCGTCAACTTGAAATCATGCATGTATCTCATGAGCCTCTTGTACAGAGGTAAAACTACCATAGGTAAGTAATGGAACTGCACTGGGGCCTGCAACAGTTTAACCCCCCCCACTATTTATCTGCCCACTGTCATGTCAAAGATCTCCAGCACTGAGTCTACGGTATAACATATGCTAAAAAAATAATGTGCTCAGTGTGCCTGCACGTTATCATTGCATTACATTACAGGCATTTAGCAGACGCTCTTATCCAGAGCAACGAACAGCAAGTACAACTAACATGGACCGAGTACAGCGTAGCAAAACCTTCACGGAAGACTGCACTAACTTGCATCATGTCAGGCTAGGCACAGTGAAAAGGTCACTTATGAGGTCAGTAGAACTTATTTATTTGAGTAATAATCCATCTACTCACTTGTGCTTAGTGTTTATAAGGCCTGTGCACAGACCCGAATAATGTCGTCAATGAGCAGGTGTGACTTCACCAATTATGTTTTCATTTGTGATGGTGCTCTGGCATCAGGCTCGCCTATCGCCATCTTGGCCTTGCTATTTATGATCCTCTTCTATAGTGCAGTGGTCTCCAAACACACCTTAGAGGTAATATACAAGTACTATAGAAATTATAAGCCGTAATCAAGGATATTAATCACTCATACTATGTCTGAGTATAACCCCCCCACTCCAGTGGTGGTGATGGTGGTGGCAGGGATCCTTTGGACCCGAGTACTCTTGCAAATATTGAGATCAGATCACTGTGGGCTGTGCCAATATGCAGATTTCGGAGTAGAAAGGCAGCATTGAGAAATGTCTTTGCAGCATAGCAGTCCACTTCCCCGTTTCGTTACAGCTTATTTAACATCCGATGCAAACCGTACCCGAGTACACATGAAGCATACTGGATCCACCTTTCCAATTGGACATGGACACAGTTCAATGATTCGTGTCCTGGTACGTTACACATAGTTCACAATATTAAAACAAACAGGACTTTGGGGATGAGTTAATTTGGATTTGGGGCTGGTTTCCCAATGGCGGAGCCAGACAATTTTTATTGAGGAGACCAGACTGAGACCATTTCTCACTTTGAAGAGGAGCAGAAAGTGATGTGTCATATATTTTTCTTTCTGTGCAATAAATCACTGCAGGCCATATAGAAACTGTTATTGGTCTTTCATTCTTAAACTCTGCAGTGACCAGCATATGGAAGTACACTGTGAGGCCACACACACATGCATACAAACGTCCTTGTACACACAGCCACACACACACGTGCACAATGACATGTTTTTTATGTATCCCTCAGTTGAGTAAAACATCTGGAGTGGCTGTTAAAGCTAGATATTAATTAGTCATAAAGCTCATATCAGGTAATTGAGATTCTTGTCATGCAAACTTACAGAAGTCCTATCCTGTGGTCTCTGGTCTAGGACAAATTGATTCACTAGTTCATCCTCAGTCAAGGGACATTGCTCATCTGGAGGCCACACTCGGAACACCCAGGTTGCTCAATCTATCATCGTCCATGTTTGATCTCAAGTCATTTTTGATGGTATTGAGTGTTGAAAAGCTCTCTTCACCTGCAGTCACAATTGAAAGTTGGCAGCCTTGCTGGAAATAGTTTCTGATTTTAGATGTGTATTGGAGCGGCTGCCTGTTTCTTCAAACTGAATATTCCCTTTGCCAGGAAACTGACACAGTGAGGCTCTTTATAGCTTATGACTTAAATACCGGCAGTAAACTTTATGAGCTCACCTCTCATTCAACTGGTGTGTCCCAGCAGTAAGATGTACACACTAAGGTGGGGGGAAGGGAAGGCATAGCTCAGTGGGTAGAGCGATCGTCTGGCAATCAGAAGGTTGCAGGTTCGATCCCCAGTCCTGCATACAGCATGTCGAGGTGTCCTTGAGCAAGACACTGAACCCCTAACTGCTCCCCGAGCACCATATGTTGGCAGCTCACTGCTCCTATACAATAGGTTGGGTCAAAAATGCAGAGAAATCCAAATCTCCCCTTGCGGCACTGATAAGGGAATCCTTATATTATTGTTATTAATATTAATATTAAACAAGACACATTCAAAACATGGAGAATGGACTTTTCTCTCCTTGTTAAAAGCTCACGTGTGATTATCTGCTGTGACCTCCTTGGGGAGCAGGTCATGTCTGACTAGAAGGGCTCTGAGAACTACTTGGTTCCATGCATGAATGGGGTAAGAGAGGGTGGTTGTGCTGTTCAATTCCATTCAACAGCCATAGAGAAATGGTTCTGCCATAAACTTTGGGTCGAAAGTGGTGTTGTGAGGGGTGGCCAGACTTCAGTCTGTGGTGACTCTGTCCACACCTTGGCTCTACTCCTGTGGGTCCCGATTGTAAAAGCATCCCTAAGCATCTGCTGTGCAGTATGGTCTGTTGCTGGTTGTTTTAAAGTGTCCTCTTATACTTCTTTCGTTCTTTCATTTGCTTCTGACATGATGCTATGGCATGTTAAACTGATGTGCAGGCCGGGTCCTGCTTTGATCATCTTGCATCAGGGCCTCATGCTGACTCGTTATGCCTGTGCTCTTGTACCACCCCATTAACCCCTAAAAAAGCTGTAAATTTAAACAGTCTTGAAGTGTTAAATAGTGGTTACAACTTTTAGAATATTCATGTGCAGATTAATAGGCTCACATTTCTCAATGAACTCTTTCTGGTCGAGCAAAACCCCTGATTCAGAACAAAACATGAATGCAGTTTCACAGACAATGATGTGGAGATGCTGGCTGCTGTGGTGGAAGCATGAAAAGCAGTATTTGGTGGCTTGTCAGCTGGAATCTAGCGAAATGAAATTCGAGTGGCAACATGTCGCAGAGGTAGAAAACACAGTCAGACGTCAGAGTAGAAGCGAAAAGCGCTCCATGGCTGCACTGCGGTGGAGGGGACACTGGAGCTCACTGTCTTTCATCAGAGAATTACTGCCCTAATAGGAGGAACTATTCTTAGCAGTGGGATGCCAGCAGGTGAAGGGACTCTGTGGTTATGAATGCAGGTGCTGAAGCCAAGGCAATGATTATATATATTTTTTAAAGGCTTTAGCCAAACCAAACATCAACAGGTTAGAGTTCTCACCTTGTAAGAATTTTATGAACAGCAGGCTGCAAAAATTGGATTTTAGTTCACTTGTTAACCACAGAGCAAGATAAAGTTGAGAAGAAGAAGCAGGCAGCCTTTTTTTCTGTCATTGTACATACATACAACAAAATGTATCTTCTGCTTTCAACTCATCCTATTGTATAGCAGCAGTGGCTAGCTGCAGCACCCTGGGAGCAGATAGGGGTTCTGTAGGGGCCGGCGATTGAACTACCAATCTTATAACTTTTTGATGACCACCCTACTTCCTGACTTAGCAACCACAGATGATGACATGCAGTTATCGGCACTGTAAAACAGAAAGGGTGGTAAATGGACTTATTCTTGTATAGGGCTTTTCTAGTCTGGCGACCACTCAAAGAGCTTTATATCTTCTGACTCTCATTTACCGAGCATGGGGTAATACGGCCAGATTCCCTTTTTCCTGATGCCCTATGGTGGGATCAACCCAGTACGCCCGACTTGGAGGTGCACACTCTACCTTTGAGCTTCCTGAGCCCTAAAGGTTGGTGTGTGTCCCCTGCAGGACAAGGTGGCCCTGAAGGTTGATCAGGTCATTTCCTCACAAACTGGGCTTGATTCACTGAATTTGTGAGAACTGTGAATAACGTTTGGGATGAGCTGAAACAATTGAAATATTTTTTTTCTTAAATCCTTCTACATTGCATCCTATTCAATCACCTTTAAATAGTAGCAATATTTGGCTGCATCCAGCACTCATCCTCCTCTCAGGTGGGTATTTAGTGTATCAAATTGTGCACAACACCACATGCACCAACAATGTCACACACCTCCTGAGGTCTGCATAGCATCATACCAGCAGTGACATCCAGTCATTGCCAGTGACCTTTAAGCAGCCCAATTGTCTGTTCCAGTATTGAATTAACGAAGTGCATCGTTGCGTATCACCTTTAAGTGCCCTTTTATCGCCCTATGACAATTTCCTCTAATTGATGAAACCTCGTTGGGCCATCGGGTGTAATTAATTATGGACAATTCACACAAATGATCAAAGTATTATTTAATTTAGTCAGAAAGACAAAATAATTTGCCTTTAATAGACTGAACAGCACATGGCTTTTATTATTCTTGCATGTAGGCCTCTTTATCTGGCAATTAATTCACAGAGCTTTGTGCTGTTAGAGTGAAACAGAGCAACCCTCTAGTAATTAGAAGATTGGTGGATTGATTCCTGGC
>OMLC01036173.1:0-14635 GCA_900302585.1 Regalecus glesne
CCGGGGACTATATATATATATATATATATATATGAGCAGAAGCAGAGTTTGGTGTACTTCATCTCCACATAGCTCTGCAAATAAACCCTTGAAGGTGGGGTGACTTTTGATGTAATTCACTGCTTTAACTACAGTTGCCAGTGTTTCATTGAGGTCATAGGATAGTGGGGTTTTTTTACTGGCTAGGGCTTGGCGATGCATCATGCGGTGAAAGGTTGCGCATTCTGGGGCCTTTTCTTTGAAGTGGCTGATTAATCCCTAATTTTTCCCCATCATCAACTGACTAAGTTTCCATAGGGAAGATAGTAAGGATGAGAAGTAAGTATTGACACCAGTATTGATGTTCATGACAGCTTGCTAGCCCTTGGCTATAAAGTCGGACCTTGAAGCTAACTGGTTTGCGTGCTGACCTTTGGTGCGAACATCCCAGGATTGGTTCACGGCTGTGTCCATCCCAAATTCACTACATTGGTGTTAGAAGTGGCATGGTGTATCCCACAGCCATCAGAAGCGCTCCCCTGAAGCGTAGGGGAGCTCGTATTATCATGTGTGCGTGAGACGGACTCGAGTGAAGATCTGAAAGCCGCCAGGTTGCTAGGCTGTTGTGTGGGGACGCGCTTCCCAAAGGAAGGGGGTAATGTAACATTCATCACAGCTTGCTAACCATTGACTATCAGTTTGGACTCTTTAGTTGACAGGTTAGCATGCTAATTTTTGGTCGGAACATCCCGGGTTCGGTTCCCAACTGTATCCTCCTTTTGAATTTGCTATAATATCCTCACCACTAGTTGTGGTGGTAAGATTGACTGACATCAAAATGTCCTGCTTTAAATTTTCAACATCATCATCAACATACTGCACAGCCTCGTCAGCTATAGATGTATTTCCATCCAGTTCTATGGGATATGGACCTTTTTCTAAGCTTTTCTATAAGTTGCTTCTCATAGTCACTTGCCATTTTATCCAGTCTCAAAAGATACCTCTGTGGCCTTCTGCATCTCACTCCCAGCCCTGAGGCAGGAGGCAAAAAAATTCTTCGGTCTGTTTTTGTTGCATGAACGAGGACACAAGAGTGCTGGTATACTTGACTATTCATGTTGTAGAAAAATTCAAGGTACAGTAGGTAATCTCAACATGTAGTACTGAACAAAGCCACTAGCAGGTGGCAGTAATATATCATGTAACATCCTCCTTTTGCTTAATGAAAGTTAGACTGGCTGTATAACTGAAGCATAAAACTGAGGCCTATTGAATATGAAATGAAATAACCTGTTCCATCATAACAGCAATAAACAGAATACAATTGTTGTACATTTTTGTGTAAAAGACGAATAGCCCTGATGGCTAATTATTCAAACTACAGATCAAGTCTGTCTGGTAACCTGGTCAGCCGACCATACCGTGACATGGGGTGGTACATGCCCCATGACCACCTGGCTCCTCAACCAGTGCCTCTGGCTCCTTCTGGTTCATGGGTGGCCCCTCCCTCAGCATGCTGCTCTCCACATGATTGTCAGAGTTCTGTGGCATAGTTGGTGCTGCCATCCTTCCATGGGCATGTTGGCAGCTTTTGGGACATCATTTACTTTTTTTGCTGATCAATGGCATACTCATTGCAGGCTCTGCACTTGCCTAAAAAGTCTATGATGTCGGCTCACATCCCTGATCAGTATAGTGTGTTGCGCGCTTACCAGTAGCAGCCCTCACCCTCTATGTGGCTTGAGTGTACCCATGCCAACATCTCGGGACGCAGTGCTTTTGGGATAACAACCCTGTCTCCTCTGAACAGCACTCCATTTTGAACACTGAACACTTCCTTGTATGGCCAATATTATCTCACCTTCAATTCAGCTTCTTCTTTGAGGTCAGGCCAGCTTCTCAGTGTCACTGACTTAACTGCCTGAAGCTGCTCGTCTGTCTCTCCATGTTGTCAGATTTGTATGAGTCTCTTGTCTGTGACATTGAGACAGTCAGCTTGGTTGATGTTCTCTATATCCCTCTGTTCTGTTTCCTGGCTGCAGACTGTGTGCACCATGAGTCTGGAGCCCGTGAGTGTGTCCACCACCATGGCCCTGCTAGGTGTATCACTCACATACATCTGCAGGCTAGGCTCATATAAATATGTGAGATTGTAGCCCTGTAGACACCAGCATGATGTGTAGGCACTTCGGGCATTCAGCAGTGGCTTGCTGAATATGGCGACGAGGGGCTTATGATCTGTCTCTGCAGTGATGTTGTTGCACCTATACAGGTACTGATGAAAGCGCTGGCATGAAAATACAAATTTGAGGCATTTCTTCTTGACTTGGGCATAATTCTGCTCTGTTGGTGTAAGAATGTTTTGACTATCTCAAACTCTATGGTGTGTCTGCGGTCCCGCACAACACATTCTGTCACAATCAGACCCATGGAGGTTATCAGCTGACCTGCGTAGAGTTTGAGCTTGGTGCTGCTAAGCATGAGTTTGTTTTGTGGTGTGATTTGCATCTTGTCTTTCATAACGTCCCATAACGTCACACGAGGCTCCCGAGTCTAGCTGGCCTTTTTTGCTCAAGGCCATTCAGTTGGAGAGCAGCTAACCACTTTTTTTCCTTTGGCACCTACGGCCACGATGCACGATCTGTTTCCTGGACAAGTGTTGGATTTTCCATGGAGTGCACATGTGCTTAGCTGTACCACATGCTTTGCACACCTTTCTGTAAGCAGGACATTGCTGTCGTCCTCTCCAACACAACACACCGCAGTATCAGCATGCAGAGACACTCGCTGTGGCTAGGTTTTCTATTTCTGCTGATTTCCTGTGGCATGGGAGAATTTTTTTGATGGCTGTCTGAACGTTGCATCAACTCTGTCTGTATGTGGCCTTTCTTGTGCCATGGATGTCAGTGTCATGTCTGTCAGCTCTGCAGCTCAGCGTCAGACATTTCTCTCTCAACAGCCATGTACGCATGCCCTCAGTGGCAATGCCAAGTACTACTTTGTCCCATATCAACTTGTCCCTGAGAGCCCCGTAGTCACATGTTGCGGCCTTTTCTCTCAAGAGGGTAAGAAAATTGTCAATGGACTCACCATCCTCCTGTTTGCATCAGCCAAAGACATATTGCTCATATATTATGTTCTCGGCCAATTTGAAGTACTCCTTTAACTTATCCAGAATAATATTCACATTGCTGCGCTCCTCCACCCTCAACTGTATGTAGGTTGTGCTTGTACACATGTCGACATTCTGGGCCCATTAAACTCCTCAAAATAGCTGATTGGAGAGATGAAGATGCCTCCACCAAGTCCACCACCAAACTGTAATCTTCAAGTTCAGACCTAAAGATGTCCCAATTTGTGCTCCAGTTTGCTGAGTTTCATTGAACCGGGTTGGATGCCCTCTTGTCAACAAATATTCAGTAACATCAGTTACCCACAGAGCTGAAGCTATCAGATATAATTTGTTTTTAATCGATCTGACAACGGAAGATGGAAAACACAGGCGTTCCAACACCACGAATGGACTTGAACTCGTCCAATTTGTCTGATACACGGCAAACGTTTCGTCAGTACGTGAAGCTAATGTTCTCCGGTCCAGCGCGCACCAAAGCAGAGGATGAGAAATGTAGCTACCTACTACTTAGGATCGGGAGAAAGGCAGAGACGTCTTTAATACTTGGACTCTCACCAACGACCCAAGGAAGGTACTGAAGACTTATTAGGATAGTTTTGAAACTCATATAACTCCGAAAGCAACCCCCATTTTTTGCACGGTATAAGTTTCACAAAAAAGACAAGGGGATAGTGTGTGTTTTGACCAGTTTGTGACTGAATTAAAACTACTGGTAAAATACTGTAACTACCCGAACAGTGACGTAATGTTTCGCGATCACATTGTATTTGAAACAAACTCCCCGAAAGTGCGAGAAAAAAGGCTTTAACACGGTCCAGAATTAACGCTCGATAAAGCCATTGACATTGCACGTTCAACGAGCTATCAACAGCAGTTGAAAACAATACCGCCCCCCGCTGCTAACGCAGATAGCTGGTTATCTCATGCAGTTGGCAGAAATCCATTCAAGGTAGACCAAGTGCGCCGTGGGCGCAAGACGTCGAGCGGGACCGATAGCAACGGCGCCATTTAAGGCAAAGAGCATACGGGAGAGAGCGCAGTCGCACGGAGGAATGCCCATCCAAAGGGCGTCAGTGTAACAAATGCAAGAAACCGAACCATTTTGCGCAGGACACAAACACATCAGCGACACACAAAATACAATCCCAAGAAACTGCATGCCATCTCAGATAGCGCTGAGCAGCCACAGGATGAACCAGAACTGTACATTGACACTATAATAAGAGAGCATGAAAACACAGATAGGGAACAGGCATATGCAGACCAAGAAATAGGAAAAGAGAGTCACACGCTTAAATTTAAATTAGACACTGGTGCCCAGGATAGTATAATACCAGCCCACACATTCCGCAAAATAATAATGATAATATTTCACCATGGGTTTTGGCTAGTTTGTATTTGAATATACTCATGTGGATTTTTGATCCAATATTTTACTTAACATATGCCTGCAATCATCAAAGGTCCCCAACCCCCTCTGATCTTTTGCGCCCCCTGAGGGGTGTGCCCCCAAGGTTGTGAACTGCTGGTGTACACTATGTCTTGTACACTATGTCTTGATGCATGCACAATAATCCAGGTAGGGGAATCACAAAAAGGGGTGAATCAGTTCAACTGGATCAGAAGTTTATTCAGAAACGTTTTGTCACTCAAACAGATGACATCTTCAGTAAGGAGAATGAAGATGTAACAAGGCTGAAAATGTCACCTGTTTGAGTGATGAAATGTTTCTGAATAAACTTCTGATCCACTTGAACCGATTCACTTCTTTTTGTGGTGTAAACTATGTTAAAAGTATACAATAAAATCGACTAGGATTGAACAATGGTCTATGAAAATGTCTATCTTTTAATGCAAAAATTATATTTATGTATTTCTGTGTCTGTCTCTGTTTGTCTTGTTTTTTCTGTCTATATGTCTATCTCTCCATCCTTTTTTTCTCCAGGCAAAGTCGTGGCTCTTTATTCCAGGTTCGATGTCATCGTAAGTTAAGTTACTGAACATTACGGTATCCCAGCAAGTGTTGTGCTAAGATTGCTATTTGGTTTTTATGTAAGCTAAAGCACCACTCCTTATATGTTTTGGGAATGCATGATGCTGTCATGTTGGAGATTCAGGTAGTATCAGTCATGACCACTAAGGAGCAATGACGAGCACTCAAAGAGCACGTTGCAGGAAAGAGAGGGTAAATTGTCATTGATCAACTCAGTTATACCCTAAACACTAAAATCAAAATTAACATTGAGTCAAATCTCAGTTTTATCCCTATTTTTTATCAATTCAACTACTCAGTTATTATTAATATCAATTCAGTTATTGATACCAAACGCCTCCTGGAAATTTCTCATTATTCCACTCCTTGTTGGTGATGTTAAAGATGAAAATAACATTTCAATTGTTTTATTCATTTTTTCTATTTTGTTTATTCATTTTCTTTCTTTTTGCTTGCACGTTTCTATTTTCAATTTCCCCTGTGACATTTTCTAACGCTGAATTTAAAATCCCAAAAATCTGCATTATCCTCTCTCACACCTGAAACACTAACATTGCTATAATGCGATATCTAACATGGTCTTATCTAACTTAATTCGTTTATAAATAGGACCTGCCATTTAACAATCATTGATGCAATGTTGAAATTGTTGAAACGTTCTCCAGATGTAACTGAAGTGAATTGATGTTATATATCCTGTAAAGAATCTGGCGGCTCAGAAGAGCTACAATAACCTGAGCATCACCATGAGGGAGGCTGTGATTTCCAGAGCCTGCTGTGTGGAAGGGGTACTTAAGTGTTACCCCCATGAAACCCTGGAGACTGTTATAGACCGCATTGCTACAGCTGAGGTACCACATACACTTTGAAAACACACATGTAAAACAACCATATACTTCTTTTGCAAGAGCCAAGGGATCACAGGCACAGGACCCCCCCCCACACACACACACACAAATACATCGATGCAAGCAAATAATCACGGAAGCTTAGAAATGGTTCAGTTGTATCACAAACCAAAGGTAACAACAAAGACAAGAAAACAACATAACCACCCTAGCAATGTAACCCCCCTCCCTCAACCACCGCTGGATCATACTATTGGACAATTCATCACCAAGGTTAAAGAAGGGTGTGTAAACCTATTACCAATTGAGATCACACCTCCCAAGTTTAGTTAAGAGAAGTGTGGATCACATATATGTATGGACCAAGATCGCAGAAGCTCTATTTCACTCTAGGAGAAAGAAAGACGACAGACTCATCAGATACGTTTAAAGATAACAATATAACATCAGTTATTTTCATGTACATCCTCTCTTTAAGTAGGTGTGTGTACATCTCTCTCCATCCATTGTCAACCGCTTATCCGAAGTCGGGCCGCGGGGGAACTGGAGCCTATCTCCGTTCTCATTGGGCGAGAGGCGGGGTACACCCTGCATAGTTCGCCAGTCTAACACAGGGCAGAGCAGTTAGGGGAACAGTGTCTTGCTCAAGGACACCTCGACACACTTCTCTGCAGGACCGGGGATCGAACCTGCAACCTTCTGATCACCAGGCGACCGCTCTACCCACTGAGCCATGCCCAAAACTCCGCTCTACCCACTGAGCCATGCGGCCCCTATGATAAAGACTTTTTGACTTTTTATATCTGAGCGCCCCGGACAATTATTTAATGACTGTCCAGAGTCCCCTCTTTGAATTTTGCTTGGGTATTTTGTTGGCTATTCTGATCCCCTATTTTCATCAGAAAACCCTGTTCTCACTCATATTAAACCCTTGTTCTAGATTACATCAGTGGGGTCCATGGTAGCCCAGTGGTAGAGTCGTGCTTAGGAACTGACAAGCCAGATAATGCAGGTGCGAACCCACCGCGGGGCATCAGGAAGGGCATCCGGCCTTATACCCCCCCGACCTCCATCTGAGTCCATGTACACCCCAAAACCATTGGGATTAATTGTGACACATAAATCGAGCCTCCCTCTGTCTCAAGCAATTAGGGGTTCAGTGTCTTGCTCAAGAACACTTCGACACATTTTGAGAACGAACCAGGGATCAAACCATCAATCTCCAATTACCAGACAACCACCCTACCTCCTGAGCCATGCTCCCTTGTAGTTTATCACTACAAGTCAAAGAAAGCATCTCGAAGCTAGATTTGTTCTTTGTGTTACCTCTGTGGGGTACAGCAGCAACAGCCAGTGGTAATAGCATGGGCCGGGCCACAGAGGTGGTCACCCTGAGCCCAAAACTCTTTGGGGCACAACATTTCAATAGTAATAATAGATGGATAGATAGAAATTGTTCTTTGCATTTAATCCATCCTGTTGCATGGGAGCAGTAAGCAGTCGCAGCTTCTGGGGAGCAGCTAGAGGTTCAGTGTCTTGTTCAAGAACACGCTTTCTGCAGGGGGCGAAGCTCAAACCGCCAATCTAGTTGGCCGCCCTGCCTCCAGAGCTATGCCCCCCTCTATAGTTATTGCTGTGGTATGTAGTTATAGTTACAGCAAATAGTTTAGCACTGCATGCATGCAGTGCTAAACTATTTGCCAAGCGCTACCAGAGCCCTGAACTCCATCTCCCATGCTTAGACCTGTTCAATTGAGAGGCTGTTTAAATGTTGCATAGCTCCATAATGCTCCTCTGTAAGCCTCTCCTTTCATCAGAGTGCCAGAAACTTGTCACAGCCGCTAAATGAAACTTCCTGCTTTGAAAACCTGTCTTGTCTTTTCTTCTGGTTTTTTTCAACAAGGTTATGAACAAAATGAGACAGAACTGTGACCTGTCAGAGTGTTACCTCACCTCCCGCTCAATAAGGCCTGGGATAGGCTACAGCATGACTCCACAACCCCACTTCGGATATGATAAATACAATGAATGAATGAATGAATGAATGAATGAATGAATGGTCATAAAAGATAAGCCTGAAAAAGCCCTAGTTACCCATGAGGTAGTTGTTCCACCTGAGCTCTGAAGTACTGAACTGTATTGTCTCTTGTGGTATTCAACACACAAAGGACAAGTACCCAGGACTTTACAAATGGCTCTACCTATTTGGGCACCATCCAGTATTCTAAGTCATGAGTTACTAGGGACATGCAGGGGCGGCATAGCTCAGTGGGTAGAGCGGTGGTCTGGTAGTCGGAAGGTTGCAGGTTCGATTCCCGGTCCTGCATACAGCATGTCGAGGTGTCCTTGAGCAAGACACTGCTCCCCGAGCGCCATATGTTGGCAGCTCACTGCTCCTATACAATCGGTTGGGTCAAAAATGCAGAGAAATCCAAATTTCCCCTTGTGGCACTGAAAAGGGAATCCTTTCTTTCTTTCTATTATCAACCGCTTATCCCTAGTCGGGTCATAGGGGAACTGGAGTCTATCTCAGTTCTCATTGGCAAAAAGGTAGTGAAACACTCTGGAAAGGTCACCAGTCCATCACAGGGTAGAGCAGTTAAGGGAACAGTGTCTTGCTCAAGGACAGTTCGACACACTTCTCTGCAGGTGTGGGGATCAAACCTGCAACCTTCCGATTGCCAGACGACTGCTCCACCCGCTGAGCCATGCTGCCCCTTCAGTGCACAAACACACGGGCTTAAATACTGGCATGCTTACACCCAAACCCATGCACATGCATACATGGCAGCATGAGCATGCATTACCAAACACAAACTAATGTCAGCCCACATGAGCAAAACACGCAAACACAAACATATCCACAAACAGAGACCAGCCACGTTCTGCCTTCTTTAACTGCCATCTCCTACAGAAGGACTTGGGTGCACATCAAGGACACCTTTCAAAATGGTTTAGATTGCATAGTTCTCTACCAACAGAGCAGGGTGGGGGAGAACATTGTGATTTCAACCGGCCAGGTAACATTCAGAGAAATTGCCAACTTTTAAACTCCTTTTCGAATAATACGCTTTGATAGAAGCTATGTACCCTCATGCACCCTCACCATCTTATGTCAGACGAATCTCCATGCAAATCAGTTTTTAGACAAAATAATTGCTTCCCATGTGTTCCCCTATAATCCTCTCATGGAGCTCTTTGAATTGACATTGTACTGATCCGGCCAAATATTTGTCTTCTCAAAAGCGTTATCGCGCAAGTTACAGGCATGTCTTCAGGGTCAGAGCAGAGGCTTCCCGGGAATGCATGATTGTGGAGATGAGTGTAAATAGTCAAATATTTGATAGCTAACTTTGCTGTGCTTGTATGCTCAAGAGATAATATCGTGATTCACATGCAATGCAAACATTTCATGTGAATCACGTAAAAGGTGATCGGTGCAACTGGATCAGAGGTTTATTCACGTTTCATCACTCAGACAGGTGACATCTTCAGTCTGAGCTGACTGCAGCATCCCCACCCTCATGAACAACACAGTGATACCACACCACAAAAGGCTGGCTTCATATGTGACTTGGTCATTGGCTACACATTCAGTGGTAATGAGTACTATTCACAGAGGACTGGGGAATAGTTGAGCCTGCATCAAGACGTTTCATGTGAATAACACCCTTGTTTGTTTTAGTATCATAGTTGAGCAAAATCTAAACTTAGCTCAGTGGTAGAGCACGTGCTTCAGGAACTGTTGAGCCAGATGTTGTGGGTTGGAATCCACCGTGGGGGATGAGAAAGGGTATCTGGCCTTAATCCCCAATGCTGCATCTGATTCTGTGTCCAACCTCTCAAGACAAGTAATGTTGAAATGGACCTACACAGCAATACACAAAAAGTAGTTGGCTTTTTTTGGCGGTGTGTCTGCACATTTTTTTGACAAAAACAGATGAAATATCAATTCCTGAATAGTGGCACAGTGGTTAGTACTGTTGCCTCACTGTAAGAAGGCCCTGGGTCTGGATCCCATCTCAGGTCCTTGTTGTGTGAAGTTTGCATGTTCTCCCTGTGTCTGTGTGGGTTTTCCTCCTGGTGCTCCGGTTTCCTTCCACCATCAAAAACACACGCATGTTACGATTAATACTCCTGCTTGTGTCCCTGAGCAAGGGAACAAGAAAAGGAACTGGAGTTGGCTCTGAGGCTGCTCACTGCTCCTAAACAACAGGGTGGATTATCTCATTTTTAGATTCCCTTATCAGTCCCACAAGGAAGGGTCAATTTGCAATTCTCTGCATTTTAACCCGTCCTACTGTATAGGAGCAGTGAACTGCCCCCATGTGGAGCTCGGGGAGCAGTTAGGGGTTCAGTGTCCTGCTCAAGGACACCTCGACATGCTTTCAGCAGGACTGGAGATCAAACAGAGAACTATGTCATTGTATGTATGTAATAGGACAAATGAATAAAGCTTCTTCTAATTAGAGATAATATTCCAGAAAAAAAAATGAGAGCAAGAATAAAATCTGACACCTGTATCTGTTCCCTCAGGCTAATTATTCACAAGGCAGGACCCAGGCTCTGACGTGACCCTCTGCTGTAATGACTGGATTGATTTGGTGAGTCAGGTCATTTGGGATAGTCAAACTTCTGGGCTGGAAAGGTATCCATTTTATCAATGGAGCTGTTCCTTCCTTTTGACAACAAGACAGACATGGAGTGAGAGAGAAAGATGGACCGACACACAAAAGAAGCAATGAGGATGAGATGGCTGAGTTAATAATAATAAGGATTCCCTTATCAGTCCCGCAAGGGGAAATTTGTTCTCTGCATTTTTGACCCAACCTATTGTATAGGACATGGCGCTCGGGGAGCATTTTTAGGGGTTCAGTGTCTTGCTCAAGGACACCTTGACATGCTGTATGCAGGACCAGGAATCGAACCTGCAATCTTCCGATTGCCAGGCGACCGCTCTACCCACTGAGCTATGCCGCCCCCGGAGGGAGTGAGAGGAAGAGAGAGAGAGGGAGAGTGTGTGTGTTATGGTTTCATAATGAGTAATTTAAACGTACCTTTTGGACAAACAGACTAACTGTCAAACACATGGTCAGCCCTCCGCTCTCAGCAGAAGCCTGGCATAACAAATTCTATTCATGAGGGGACTGAGAGATGATTGCATTGTATTATCATTCAATTCAATTCTCTTCAGATTCTCCTAAGACTTAAGAAGCAAATGGAGCGTTGACTGTCTGGACTACAGCTGGTGGAATACATTAAACCTGTACTGGAAAAGAGAAATACTACAGTCCTGTGCCCCTTTACGAACTTGGGCTGCTCATCACTAATGTTGTTAGAGAGACTTTGCACAATATATTCAGTGTTGTTTCCATTGGTTTATATTTCTGCCTACATATATGTTTCATTATTGTGTTTCAACATGTTTCCTATCAAATAAACCAATCGTTTGCAGACCAGGCTGCCTGGATGAACATGATGATCTTTTCCTTTAGTACATATTCTTCTTCTGTCTTGTCCCCTGTTTCTCAGGGGTCACCACAGTAGATTTTGGGGCTCCCATCGGCACCTTCATGGTGGTTTGCTAGTCTAGTGACCACTCAACGTGCTTTACAACACCTGCATCAAGTGGTACTGGCTCCAGCAGTGCACCAATGGGAACTAATGGAGTCCAATCCTTTCAGGTTGGGATGAGAACTTTCAGTGTGACAATGGGGCTGAAACTCATCTCAAAGCTGAGGGGTCCAACCTTTCACATCTGGGTAACATGACTAAGACTTTGGAGGTGTAGCTGCAGCCTCTGTGCAGCAAGCGGCTAGCATTGGTCTGATATTGACAGTAAGTTGATTACGGGTGATACACAATTAGCTGATAAGACCAGCTATCCTCTGTCCATCCTCTGCACTTAGGGGAGCAGTCTGCATCTTCACACTGATTCCACCGGCTGAGGAAAGCACATCCTCCTCCTCGGTCCACACCCTTAGCGCTGATCCACACCGAGCGTAGTGCGTTTGGCACCGGAGACCAATCTCTCACCGCAGACCTTCTGATGCCTTCTTGGACTTGTACTGGTACTGGTCAATCCAAGGATGCTTTGCATCTTCTGACAAGACCTGTTTACACTTCTTCCTGATGTGTGTGTAAGTCTCCAGTTTGAGCTGCTTGTCTGTGCTGGGCCTATTCACCAGAAATAACCTCTTCCTGGTATTCACTTCCTTCACCAATGGAGCTGTCTTGTTATTGTTCTGCACCTGCACATAGAAGCCATAATCTGTAGCCCTCTGTCCTGGCCCATATGTGCATGGCCAGTATGGTGTATATAGTCACATGTAGTTGTTTGCCCTTTCCCATCGTGTCGTTGTCTCTCATGTGATGTGCTGCGTCCCTGTCCATATCCCCATGTTCCTACGTTGGATGTTTCTGCATAAGTCACCAGTGTGTTGCTGCATCGGCGTCACAGGGGGGGCTCTTTCTTTTTTTTACCAATCAAGGTTACTAAGGAGACAAAAGATGAATAGAGAGAGGAATGACGTCCTGCTCTTGGCCGAGCAGAGTGGCATGACAAGAAGAGAATGACATTCTAAAAAACAACAACATTAAAACACTGACTTTAGTGTTCATCCATCCATCCATTGTCAACTGCTTATCTGAAATAAGGTATCGGGAACCTATCTCGGTTCTCATTGGGGGAGAGGTGGGGATACACCCTGGAAAGGCCACCAGTCCTATCACAAGGCCAGCTATTAGCAGAACACTGTCTTGCTCAAGGATACTTCGACACACTTCTCTGCAGGTGCAGAGATTGAACCTGTAACCTTCCAATCACCAAATGACAGCTCTACCCACTGAGCCATGCCACCCCATTGAATTTGCTTTCATTCACATAGAATGACATCACGTTGCTTAAAGGTCCATGTGATTCTGTTCTATCGATGTCCTCCAGAAGACCAACCTGCAGGCTTTTAACACTCCACCCGGAATAAATCTCACTCAGCCTGCCCAAACTTTTTGCCTCTTTAAATGTCTAATTAAATATAGGGCAATCTGACTCATAAAATGCAGCATCTTGTCTGATTTGGAGTGAAAACATGATCCTCTTGATGCCTCATTTATAATTCAACTGTGTAGAACTGAGGAGGAAAAGGAAACGGAAGATGAGAGGGAGAGGACGAAAGAAATATGCCTCAAATTTCAACATAGATGAGGCAAAGAGCTTACACGTCAACATTAAAAACCAAGATGAGTGCAGGTTTGAATACATACAGGTGGGAGATGGAGCGGAGACTTATGGTGCAGTGCACCCAAAGCCCCCTTTGTAGGCATTAAGTGAGAACTACGCTCGAGGTGTTTTAATTAGTCCAAGAGCCAAGCAAGCGCTTCAAATCAGTATGAGGCTTCTGGAGGATATTGAGAATAATCTAAAAAGCAAAAAAAGAAGGAGAAGCAGAGTGAGAAATAAAGAAAATCATTCATCATGCAGCAGCTCTAGGCTGGAGCTTCATGGGAACAGAAAATGAATCAGGGCATATGAGCAAGATTATGCACCCAAAATTGCTGAGATTGAGCTGGTGAATTCGCCCTTGTCATCCTGCAGTGTTCCAGGCCCACTTCTTTTTTCTTCTTCTTCAGCCAAGAACTTCTGAACTATTCGATGCAACTGATTTGTCCCAAAGAACAATATCCACTGCCTATTGGTGAAAACGACTCCCCTTCAACCATCAGGGGCAGCATAGCTCAGGGGGTAGGGCGGTTGTTTGGTAATCAAAAGATTGGTGGTTCCATCAGAAAGCATGTCAAAGTGTCCTTGAGCAACACACTGAAGCCTTAATTGCCTGGGACAACGGATGAAAATCAACCCGGTGGCTAAATCTGGCAAATTTAGATTTGACTTTAAATATTCATTAACATGCACTATCCAACATGGTCCTCTTCACATTGCCTTGCTCAGGGGCACTGGCAAGAGTATCAACCATAACATGTATGTCTTTTTGATGGTGGGAGGAAGCAGAACACCTGCAGTAAACCCACACAGACAGGGGGAGAACATGCAAATTCCACACAGAAAGGACCTGGGACAGCCTGGGATTCGGATCTAGGACCTTTTGCTGTGAGGCAACAGTGCTAACCACTTGGGGCCACTGTGCCACCTCTAACATCTCACACAAACTCAATAAGGTGGGGAACCACCCTGGACAAGTCACCATTCCACCTCAAGGCTTGATCAGTAATCACCTACCTTTAGGCAAGCATCATTTTGTCAAAGTAAAACCTACGACTCCCATCAATGCACTGTTTATAAGGGGGGAAATGTTTGTTTTCAGCTCAGGCTGAAGAAGTCACCTGGTGAGTGATGAAACGTTTCCAAATAAACTTCTGATCCAGTTTAACTGATTCACCTCTTTTTTGTGATATCCATACCTGGATTACTGAGCATGCATCAAGAGCATGCATCAAGACACTCCCAGGTGTGTTGACATGCCTATCTCTGACTACACACCCAGGTATCATCTTGTCTCTGGAGGTCACCAGTGTCTAATATAAAAGTAAAATAGGTTATCAGAAGTGAACTTCTTCGCAACATTAAGTCAAGCAACGAAATCAAGGCTTTCCAACAGAGAACAGTGTGAACATTACAGCTTCAGTTTCTCCTGCAGATCCTCTCCCACCAAACCCACATCCACA
>OMLC01036174.1:6666-23300 GCA_900302585.1 Regalecus glesne
AATGCTTTTGGAAGTGTTGAAATCATTTGTAACATCTTTTTTTCTACTGTAAGAGTTAATAAGTTGTCATTCTTAACATTCATCGAATCAGCAATCAGAAATGAACACAAGTGTTAACTTGTATTCTATGTCAATAGAAATGACAACATGTGATACATCTGATGCTGATGCAGGCATAAACATGCTGCAACTTTGACCAAGACACTGTCTGCCAACTGTGGATAGGATGGACCAATGCAGATGACTGCTTTCACCAAGGGGAGATCAGTAAAGCTGCTTGGCAGCACAGTGGAACAGTAGTTGTTGCCTCACAGCAAGAGGACCCTAGTTTGGTTCCCGTACCAGGTCCTACCTGTGTGGACTTTGCACGTTCTCCCCCCGTGTGTGTGAGCTTCCTCCAGGTGCTCCAGTTTCCTCCCACCATCAAAAAGTCCTGCAGGGGCTGCAGATGCTAATTAGCTTGAAGCTATAATCTGCTGCAGCTCATTGAATGGTGGCATTAATGTAAAATGCAGGACATGGTCCCTTAACGAAACTTAAACTAAATAAAAAAAGGTCTGTTTTACGTGTTACAATTAGTCCCCACATTGTGGGGGTGGACACAGACTTACATGGAGCTCGGGGGATGAAGGCCAGATGCCCTCCCTGACACTCTGTGGTGGGTTGGAACTCACTACATCCAATTCCCGAAGCGTGCCTTTTACCACTGAGCTACCACAGGCCCCCAATAGGATATTTAAAGCTGAATCTTTTGAAATGAGTACTGTTATAACTGATCCGTTTTATGACTGGAAGCTCAGAAATCCGGAGCACTGATACATAATTGCAATGGGATCCACCCCTGCGGAGTTGTGAGACTTCTGTTGACTAAATAATCTGACAAGTGTTGAGCGTGGAGTTAATATTAATAATCCACTGGAGACACCTGTGGTGTGTCATTAGCCGGTGTCTTCATCACTCATCAGGAGGTTTGGGGAGATTTAGAGAGAGCTGGGAACTTTCCATTTGATGCAATGTTGAGAAAAACTCAAACGAAGCAACAGATCAATATTTTAATGATGATGGAAACATGTAGATATGCATGCAATCTCTCAATCTCAATCTGTTGAGGCCTGCAGGCCAGACAAAAGAGCTCTCAGTGTCACAAATCTGAAATGTGGAGTGACGACCCATCCCAAACCACGGGCCTGAATGCAGTGCGTTACAGACATGGCTTCATGTTGGAACTTACTACCACGCCCCACCTGTTTAAGGCACCGAGGCCGAAACATTCAGATTTTCATGAAGATTTACGGGAGAATAACGCTGCGTAATGTAGGCTGCACTAGCAGTAAGAGCAGTGGTTTTCTAGCTAGTGCTATTACGCCAAGTCATAAGACAGCGTTGACCTTGGGCTGTAGGACTTGTGTGGGGATTAGCTATCGTTATCAGCTCTGAGAGATGTTTTCCCTCATCTTGCTGCCACTAACCTGGAGAGACAGATCACTGCCAGCCCCTCACCAGGAAGCTCTCGCCCTAACACACCGGCGCCCACACCAGACACGCTTTGCGAGCGCACGCACAAGGCAGTCACGCGAGCACATTCACCGAAATAAACGTGCGCTCTCTCATAAACGTACATATAAAGCACACAAGCACACACAAAGAATTATGACAAAAGATTTCAGTGTGACAGCTTCGTGTGCCATGATGCTGTGGACCTGTCTTGATGTTGAGCCCTTCCGGGTGCCCATTTCGGCAGTTATGTCATATTCTCTTTATCCCGCTGTCCATCACCCGGGCAAGAAACATATGCTTTGTATTTAGCACACATGCACACAACCATGCAGACCCCCCCCCACACACACAGAGGAGAAGGGCCTGCAATGTAAATCTTGTGTTTTATGTAGATGAATTATTACCATTTAAAGTGTGTTTCCTCAGGAAGTGAGCTGGCAGAATGAACTCGGCTGTTTTGTATCCATGAATAAACTGAGGGAACAAATGAGTACAACACACCACACACACACACACACACACACACACACACACAGACACAGACTAAAAGGCAGCAACTATATTCATGGTGCCCTTGAGAAATGTGTTTAACTCCCAACTGCTCCGTTAAAGTTGCCCGGTGGTCAACAGCAGAGAGCTGCTTCATGCAATATGCAGTTCTGTGTATGTGAGTTACTCTATCTCCCCAGCTAAGCCATGGATATTAAGATTATCATCCCAACCACATGGGGGTGGCATAACTCAGTGGGCAGAGGGGTCGTCTGGTGATCGGGAGGTTGCAGGTTTGATATCCGCTCGTGTTAAATGGTCCTTGGTCAAGACACTGTTTGCCTAGTTCCTTTGCCCTGCGATGGACTGGCGACATGTCTAGAATGTTTCCCTGCCTTTTGCCCAATGAGCGCTAGGATGGGCTCCAGTTGGCTGCGACCTGACTTCAGATAAGTGGTTAAAAATGGATGGATCTCAACCATTCAGTTCAATATAAATATGCCTGTGGCGGGGATTTGATAGGCTGAATGAAGTCTTTGTGCTTTAGAGGTTGTCAGGCTTAAACCTTATTATATTTTTGCCATTTTCATTTTTTTCTCTTTTATGATTTCCCTGGGAGATGAAACACAATGAAGACATCTTGTTATGTTTTCCACAATGGTAGATAATTGTGAGTCACTTGGCAGCACATTGACCACCAGTTGACCAGATGTGGGACATACAATGGGACATATATGAGACCGTATCTCATCATCCCACATGGTTCGTATGAAACAACACACTCTATATCATCCATATCTCTGTTAGATTTTTGCCTTCAAACAGAGGGACTTGAGCTTGTATGAAAGGTGCACCATTCTGAACGTGGCCAAGACGCAGGTTCAAAGTGAATTAAGTATAAAGTCAGTGGGGTTCAATGGGGAAAATTTCACAGAATCAAAATAATGCCAAATTTAAAGCACTATCTTTCCATATTTTCTCTTTTCTGTAATGATTGTGTCCTTACTAGATATAAATGCATCAAGTCACTTATAAGTTCAAAAATTGGAACTTGATTATCTTGAGCTGCGAATGATGCAGTCGTGTCACACACATGTTGAGCTGTTGATTCTGACTGGTGTTGACCAATACGGCCTAACAGTTCAGCCTCATGAACCTGACCTCGAATAAATCCTATGAGCTTGTAACTCAAGTGGCCTATTGATTAATTTAGTACAAGTTTATTTGGACATAAACCCTTACAGAACCTAGTAAAAACATTCAAGGCTGTAGAGACATATAATATAATTTTACCACTTGCCTCACTGCAGGAAGGTCCAAGGTTTGATTTCCAGGCCATTTTTGATCCTTTCTGTGTTGAGTTTATATGTTCTCCCCATGTCTATCTGGATTTCCTCTGGGTGCTCGGGTTTCTTCCAACCATCAAAAAGACATATTTGGTAGGGTTAATATTCCTGTCTGTGCCCCTGAGCAAGGCAAAGGATAAATAACTGGACTTGGTCCCTTGGTGCTGCAGCTGCTCACTGCTCCTATGCAATAAGATGGATGGTTTCTAGGATGGTTTCTTACTTCTTTCTTTGGCTGTGTCTCGACCTTATCTTGCCATTCATTTTGGATGCCATTTATACATACTGGTGGTAGAAAGCAAAGGCCTTCCATTCGTTCTATGAAGGTACAGAAGAGACAAGACACGAGTGGAAAGTCTTATTATGATGGTGATATGTCATCTTTTCATGTGAAGAAACATCCATATTAGATGCCTTTTCCCACTCAAATTGTTTTGGAGCAAGATCCATTCAGTGTATTAGCATTATGTAATTGGCTCACAGGGTTCCCATATTTGGTCGGGTGCCTGGAGTCAGATTTTTTTTTTCTTCGTGCATGAGCATGTGTCTGCACACGTGTACAATCAGTTGTAATCACCTCTTAGTTACTTGTATGCACGCTAGTGCTATGCTGCATCAAGTATTTGCATTCTATTGCATAATGCAATGTACATGAATGTTCTGTAAGGCCAAGAGGAGTGGTCAACTGATGTCAGACGTCAGAAGACGTTTTATTCACCTCTCATTGTACACACATGCAATGACATTTGTCCTCTGCATCTAACCCATCCTACCGTATAGGAGGATTGAGCAGCCGCAGCACCCGCGAAGCAGTTAGAAGTTCAGTGTCTTGCTCAAGGACACTTCAAGATACTTTCTACTGGGGCTGGGGATAAACCCACCTATCTTTCAATTACTTGACAACCACCCTACCTCCTGAGCCATGCTGGCCCAAAAATGAATATGAGCAGAGCAAGACAAAAGATCAGATCTGAGAAGAATGATCAGAAGTGAGCATGAAGACTTTTAATATGACCATAGCATTTGAGTATCTGGCAGGTGGGGCATGTTTGGGGCCCTGGTTTCAGAGAAGCCTGGGGAATTCAGGGGCCCTCATTCAGGCACAAATTTGTTCTTTTATTGTTCTTCAACTCTAAAATAGCTTTAGTTTTGTCTCAGTGAGAAGACACAGAGCCTTGGGTAGCCCAGAATGAAGGCACTTATCAGCTAACACTGATGTCTTTGCAAGCATGCATGCTTGCTAGCTGGGTCAGGTACATGATATATGCTAGGAGGAAGGAGTTCCAAACGTCCATCAGACTTTGTAAGTTTGTCCATAAGACGAACTTGGGGTTAAAGAAATCCCATGAGTATGTCAGGACATATTTATGCATGAGGATATTTCATAAATGAGGCCTCTGGCACTCTGGGCGGAATTTTGTCACCGAGTACAAATGCAGAAACTGCACATTGGTACAATCCTTAACTCTGCATGCGGTCCACACTCATGTGGGCTGGCAGACTTTGCTGAATAAATCTTTCTATAATATCTTAAGCAACTGCGGTTAAATCAGGTTTATTCTATATATGGTTTTCCCTGGGCTTTAAACCCTGTCAACAGTTCTGTTGTTACACCAAGATTTGTGAACTGTCGGTCTGTGCAACCCCGACATGCAAGGATAAGACAAACGGGTAAAAGTTCCACACATAGCCGCTTTAACAACCACACAAAAAACTTTTCCCATGCTACCAAAACGAACAAACCCAAATCTGACTCGGAGTCACTTTCTCACTTGACTGCTTTTCACGACAATCTATTTCTGTCTTCTCTGCTTTGGCACCTTCATCTATTTAAAGATGAAGGTGGATTTGCTCTTCTGTTCTCCTTCATTTAGTGCATCATGTCATCGGCTGTGCCCACCTCTGGTTTCTTTCCCTATGCGAAAACTTCAGAGCCGTCAGTGGGACACACAGGAGAACATTTGAATTTCAAAAGCCTGACAGAGCACATCGCCTGTATCGGCAGATGAAAGGTCCTCTTATCAGGAGACTGCCTTCAAAATTAATCATCCACATGAGAGTTCTCTTGGATGAAGCCTCCTCTCTCACCCAGATGCATGAGGAGGGATATGTGACTGGATAGATGAGGCATTCGGAGCTAGGCCTCATAAAATAAGTGAAACCAGCCCACACTGGTTCCGGTTGCTCTGTAAGCAACTAAACAACCTTCTCTTTATATGGCTGATAGCATGGGGTCATGTTCTTTCTAAGTTATTTTGTGACATGAGACAAATCCGACACAGTTACTTTCAGCGGACCCTGGGGGGGGATGACCCATAAAAACACAATATTGGAGCTTTTTGGATGCCATCAGAAGTCATGTCTGTGAGATCTATGGCACCAGAGAGGACAAGACAGCCTCCAGCCGCTGTCGCCATGAGCTAATTAGCCATCACTAATGTGAGTCAGCTTCCGGTTTTTGCCACGATGATTTAAAGGCCTACTCCCATCAAATCTCCATGGAGACAATGATGTTTTTATAGAGTCCTACAGGCTCATATGCACTAAGTGTTGCCATTAAAGTGCATTCATAACTGCCGATTATCCCAGCCTCCACTTAGAAGGGAGCCCTCGTATGGCCTCTTTGGAAATCAGATTTCCACATCATCTTCTTGATGGGCATCAGCACGTTCCATCCTTGATCTGGATGACTGGTGTGTGAGTAAATGTTTTGTACCTTTATTGTCTTCTCAAAGCTGAAGAAGGGCAAGGAGAGAGCCGTAACCTGTTGTCTGTTCAAACCCATGACTGTGAGACTTCCCCGGTGGCTCAGGAAAAAGAAACAACAGAGGAAAATAAATGCCACATCCAGCTGTTCACCAGCAGCCAGAGGGATGCTGCTGCTGTTGCTGGGGGTGAGCCCACGGCTGCTGCCAGCACCAACTCAACAGCTGCCAACCCTGCAAGGCATTAAACGGTCCTGTGTCTCGGGGCAATAAAAGCACCGCAGGATTTTTTTCATTCTGTTTTCAGCAGCAGTGTGTTCCAATTAGTTGTTGGTAAAAGTTGCACCGACATGTGAGACTGTCAGAAGCTATGAGCATCCTCCATCCATCCATTGTCAACCACTTATCCAAAGTCGGGTCTCAGGGAACTGGAGCCTATCTGAGCGCTCATTGGGTGAAGGGCAGGGAAAATGTCTACATAACTACCCCTGACATCAGCAAACCACTGTTGCAACAAGGTAGCTATGGCTTTCTGGTGGCAGGAGAGATGGTTCTCACAATAGAGGGAGACAAGATTGCTTGAATTGTTTACTTCTGGTCCCAACTCATCTCTCTCCATTGCCTCCTTGGGTGGTGTTACCAGGACCATCTTTCTTTATACTTTCAGCAGGTTGAGGTGGTGAATCTGTATTGCCCGTCCACTGTCATTCCCTAAAGCCTCATTGTCAACATCCCCCTGCCACCATGTGACCAGGAAGGGTCTTTAACACTTTTCGAGTAATTTGGAGCTTGGCACTGGAAGTAATACGAGCACTTTATCTCCCAGTGCAAATCAACTAGGTCATGTGCATCTGTTATACAGGTGCTGCTGCTGTTCCCGGGCCTGGAGGAAATTCTCCCATGATAACTACTCAAGTGTATTGGAGTTTTGCTCTCGGGTCCAGGGTGTATTATACCTCATTTTTACTGGTGCTTGGCCCGCTCTCCTTGCTTTTTTCAAGTAGGTCCAACAAACCTCTGGGCATTCTGCCAAGCAGAAATTCAAAGTCGGTAAACCCCGTGGAGGCCGGGGCACCTCCCACACTGTAAATAACAGCATCCGTCCATTTATTCAATCACAGCTATCTTTATCCAGGAACTTATTAATTTATTTATTTTTGTTGCTTTTTATCAAATCTCTCAATAAGCTCATTTGTCTGGGGGGGAGGGTGATGCACACTCATATGGATTGTGTGGGACATAAATGTCTTGCGTTGGTCTGTCAGAGTTCCCTTTGGGATTCCAATGCGAGAGTTTAAATGAAAAGTGACTGCGCAACACTTTTAGCCAAGATGTTGGGCAGTGACCCAGCTTTGGGATAGCACATTGCATGATCTACTATGATTAGCACCAAACAGCATCCCCTTACATTCCGGTCTATTTACCCAACAAGTTCCATGCCAATAAGCCACAACCAACCGCAGCCTTGACTTGATTTTTCCCATGATGGGAAAATCCCCGTTCACATATCGAATTTCCATCTGTGACTCCTCCACCAATGCCCCGAGGCTAAACAGGGCTTTGATGGATCAAGGCTTGCATGCAGCCTGTATCTACCAAAGCCTGATACAGTCCCATGTATATTTACTGGTGCACTAGGAAAGACACAGACCCCTGTAACTTTACAGATTAACTTTTTGCTGATGGCACACAGACAAACTCGCTGAATCCTTCGTAAGCAGCACAACAACAATTCACGGTGTCCTGTCCTCTCTTTCCCTCTGCATTTCCCTCATTGTCTGTGCTTCCTTTATTCCCCTGACCATACCTTGACAGCACCTGGTTCCGATTATTCCCCACAATGTGGGGAATAATCGTTACACTTGAAAATGGACTCTTCTCATATGTATTAGAAGCTTGTAGCAAAAAATTGGACTGACTGATTAGATTTATATTCAGCTCTATGTGACCTTTTGATACCATAGCAGAATTATTTAAGACCAAATTCTGATGTCTGAAATCTGATGAGATCTTTCATCAGCATTTTGAAAATCTAATCTTCTTTTATTTGTCAGATTCTATGAATTTAATATCGATTAACTCGGGTAAGTTTCTCTGAGTAAACAAGTGAACAATTTTGCGCTGACACAATATAATATTAGGAGTTTAGAAAAAAATATCCAAGCTCTATTTAAGAAAAAAGACAAGTTGTGTCACTATACTGAGATCAGCCCAAAAGGACACAACTGAAACAGTAAGGTCGAAAAATGAAAATCTTTACTGTGGAGCTACCGCTACCTCAGTATTTACACCACTCACTGAAAAACATTGAAGGACATCCCATTAATGTCCTGTTCTCGCTCCTTCCAGCTAAAAAAAAAACATCACCAGAGCATCAATTCACACACTGCCTATCTCAATAACAGTTTCTTTCCACAGGTAGTCAGGATGCTGAACAGCTAATACTCTCTCATGTACCTTATGTTGATGTCTTGTTGCGTACTGCTTGAGTTAATTGAGGAAATAGGCTATTAAGGTCAGTAGTGTTGCCTCTTTTTTTGGAGGGGGGGTGTCTTTTGTGTCCCTTGTCCTTTTGTGCCCTGAGTTAAGAGCCAGAGCACAATAATTTTATTGTACTCTAAATACATATGACAATAAAGGACACTGGGGGGACCCATGTGGAACTGCTGCCTCTAAGCATGCAGTAATGGTGCCAGTGGGGTTAATCACCAAGCAGGCCTACGTGGTGCTGGTGGGGGTTGTTGAAATTGGCTGTCAGGGTAGTGGTAGTTGGAGGGTGTCAGACGGTGTGGAGATGGGTGGTTCTGGGACGCCAGAATGGCAGATAAACTCATTTTTATGTAGCACTTTTCTAGTCTAGCGGCCACTCAAAGCACTTTCCAATGCATGTCTCACATTTACCAAGCATGGAAGATTAAGGTCAGATGGCCTTTCCTGATGCCCTGTGGTGGGATCGAACTTGTGACACCTGACTTGGAGGCGTGCTCTCTACCACTGAGCTACCGCGGCTCCAGAACTCGCCATTGATCATTCTAGAGGTGTCGTGTGATTTATTCAATGAAACGTCGGTGAGGGCAAGTGCCCACTTGAAAACCCCAGTGAGATATTCACGCCTGTATTCTCAGTGGTTGTCAAGCTTGGTAGCCAAGTAAGCCATTTGTAACTGGATTTATGGAGATTTATAACACCATTGCCCTGATGTCCTTGCTTTAAAAGAAGGGGCAAAGTGGTGAGGTTGCTTAGTTAAACTGGGCTTCTGCTGCGTGTGGCTCCTTAATTATCAGCACAGCGGGATTAAACATGAGTATTTATCAATTTATCATGGGGATATATCATTGTTATAGTTCACAAGGGGTTTATCAGGATGTGGTGGTAATGCTAATACTTTTACAGCCTTTTTCAATAAGAGCTGTTTCCTTTCACTGCAAGCCAAGGTTTACTGTGAGCACTAATTTATTCTCTCTCTCTCTCTCTCTTTACCTATAGGTTCTGAAACGTGAGGAATGACAGAACTAATTACTCACATCTGACGGGAACCTACCATGCTCCTGTTGCAAAGTCTTGCAGTCTTGAGGTGAGTTTGTGACAAAAAGAAGAGGCATGATGAAGTCTAACACTGTCAGGAAAGTACATCTCGATCTCTCAGTCACCTTTTTTTTGTCTTTCTAGTTTTAACTCTGCAAACGCATGGCCCCAAAATACCACACCAATCTATCGCTTCTATGTCCCTTGCTGAGTTTACTCCCCACCAAGAGGCCTGACTAGAGTCGATCATCCTGTTTCATAATGTTCTCTGGCTAGAAGAGTGAATAGCTGTTATATAAGCTCTCTAAAATATGAAAGTCGAGCCAGCCGTGTGTTTCTCTCTGCAGTGCAGTGAGGAAGCGTGTCTCAGTTATGAGGATTTTTTTACAGCTGCAAATGGCTTTGAACTGTCACTTTCTCACACAATCCAGTCTTCTGTATTATTTAGCATGTCAGGGGTGTGCTTGTAGATAAAGAATGTTTCTATATAATTTTTCAAAAGTATTATTATTATATGCGAGGTGATGAGGTTTATGGTTGAGATGCAAAGCTAGCTGTTCTATACTAGAAGCATGCACAGTGAGATGGATGTGTGAGGACCCATGGATTTGTGGAAGGAAGTTGGATTCATAAAGGCGGGGAGCGCTTTACTGGTTTGTTGACCTAAAGATTCAATGGAACGCAGGTTTGCAATTGGTGCATGTTGAGTTGTTCCAACCTCCCATGATGCATATTGGTTTGATTGGTTTACGATGTAAATTTGAACCCAGGAACTTTTTGTTTGAGGCAACAGAGCTAACCACCAACCCATTGTTCCACCTATACTCTATACTGCACACTTGCCCACATATATCAAATTCCAGTCATGAATCGTAAATTCTTAAAAAATAAAAGATGACAAGCTGAGCTTACTCATAGATCAGTATATGTGTCTTATTGGGATGAGATTTAGGGTGAAATTTGGTGTGGTTTTCAATTTAAGATTTTGTTCCATTACTTTACAGGAGCTAGAAAGCAGGCACAACTGTAGAATGTGTGTCAGTCTGTCCTTGGAAAAAGACACTGAACCCCTAACTGTTCCCCGAGCACTGTGAGGTGGCTGTGCTCACTGATCCTATACAATAGGATGAGTTAAATCCAGAGACCAAATTCCACCAGCTTTGGTCATGTAGCAATAATACAATTCTTCAATTTTTCTTCTATGTAAATATATGCCTAGTGTCTATTCATGTAGTTTTATGAAAAAAAACCTAAAATAAACTCACACGATCATTAAAATACAGTCAAAAAAACATAAAACTTTTAAAGGCACTTTTTTGAAGCCATGTTTGCTTCAACCCTCAAGACGGCCCTTAATCAAAGGCCATTAGTAGGCAGCACTTTTCATCTCCTCCCACTGTCATTATTGCTTTTTACATCCAATCAGTGCCAGTGATGCAAGGGTTACCATGTCAACCCCGCTGTAGAATGCCCCTTGTTGATACTGGCTAGGACTTTTACTCACAGAAATGTTCCAAAATCAAAGGCATATCGGAAGGAATGGTCATATGGTTTGTCAAGACTAAAAATAGAAGTTGCAACAGACGGGTTTGCATGAACTGACTCGCATAGAGCATCAATACAGGCAGATGTACATTTACACAAGTAAATTTGAACACATTTGACGAAACTGGGACAAAATGAAATATTCATATTTGTGTGGCTCTTATTATGGATCAGTCATTAAGGGTCTTTTGGGGAAATATGATGATATAACACTACAGGCCACATTAACTAAGCAGTAGAGTGCATGCATCAGAAAATGACAAGCCAGACGCTGCAGATTCGATCCCACCACAGGGCATCAGGAAGGGCATTTAACCCATCCTATTGTATAGGAGTAGTTAGCAGTCATCATGCAGTACCCAGGGACCAACTCCAGTTATTTTTCCAGTTACGTTGCTCAGGGGCAGAGGCAGGAGTATTACCCTATCATGAATGTCTTTTGAAGATGGAGGACATCGGAGCACCCAGAGAAAACCCACATAGACACAGAGAGACCATGCAAACTCCACACAGAAAGGGCAATAAAACAGCTATTATTGTTGCTTAGTTAGGAGATTTAAAAATTAATACTTTTTGGTTTCTGAATAGTTGCCTAGAGATGGTTTGCAATCCTCTGGATAATATATGAGACATGCTGCATCAGCATTTAATAGGTTGCTAGAGGCACCTATCTGTTTTGATGAGGGCAAAAAGATAAGATGTGGCCTACAGTAAGCTTGGATTTTCTGGCAAACACGCATCCTTAGGTATCAAGCTGATGTAATGTTGGTCATCTCTCTGCTTGTAGTACATGCACTGGATTGCATCCTACCCTATGTCTCATCCGAGTAGTGTCGAGGATAGACTATCCATATGAGGAAGTAAAGGAATTTGCTCATGTGACTTGATGCAAGTTTTCCATTTGCCGTTTGGATCTTTGGCTATGTGAGGGGGACCTTATGTGTGTCACATACTTCTCCTGGATAGCCACCGTGGTGTGGTGGAGAAGCTTGCATGTACTTATGATTCCAAGAGCTATGCCATCTGGAGTTTGGCTCCTGGTAGGTTCATTCAAGGTGGGAAGGTCCGGATAAAAGTTGACTGACAAAGATTGGTGTGATTCCTCTGCCCACAATTTGCATGATAGCAGAGACAACGTCAGTGACAGCACAACAAAAAAGGCTGCTTATTTAAATGGTGTTCAAAAAGAAGCTGAAAACTGAGGCTCTTCTTGGACTGGAGTTTCGCAGACTCAGCCTCCTGGGAAAATGCAAATAGTGTAGTATTAATAAAATAGAAGTGCCAAGGAATGGTCATTAAGTACTTTCCCAATCCATTTAAAAGGAAAATCTCCTTTGTAATATATGTACTTGATCGAAGCCAAACATTGAATACTGTTTTTATTAAGTAGCTTACTGCTTGCCAGTTTCTAGCTCAGGTACATTGGCCTGCAGAGAACAGCAGCCTACTGAGCTGGGGAGAGACTGGGGAGAGTGGAAAGTGGGTCAGCTGGTGGGTGAACACCAGATATGTCCTACCCCCAGGAAAGGAGCAGTTGACCGTAACCGTATCGATTATTGGTGAGTTCACTCTGTGCTGAATAGAGCAATTCTAAAACCCCTCCCCAGTCTGTAGGTTGCACTTGGACACTACAGCTATTATCTATAAATGACCCTTTGGTCCAGCTAAAAGATGAGCCATTTAACTCCCTATAGTGTAGCAAGCCTTCCCAGAGTGGCTCGGAGACACCTCAATTATTCCATCCAGGATGGATAAAACCTCTTTTTAAAGTATCTTCTTTTGATAATTTGTTCTTGAGAATTGAAATAAATAATAAGAAGAATAAATTAAGTAAAGGACTCTTAATTTGTATTTGAAATTTAACACAACCTATTTAACCGTTCTCCCATGAAGTTAGTATAAACACAGTTTTGTAGTTTGTCAAACACGTCACAAGACATCACATCCTATTATGCCAATGTATGTTTACACGAGAGGAATAATAGACATGGCAGGGCTGCAAAATCCTATCAAGCTATTCATTATAATTATTTTTCCATACTTAATTCCATATCCCCTGATTCTCATCTTGGTAAAAAAAGAGTTGTCACAGATATCAATTTAAATCGAATCAAGTGGCCAACCCCTCTGCTTACACTGCAGTGTACTTTTACAAGGCAAGCACAGCCATGCAGCCAAGTACACATATACATATCCTCATGCTTAGTCATCAACTTTCACACTGGTAAGCACACACAGAGACACTCATTGATATGGATCATGCAAATCAATAAATATATTTTCATATTATTTCAAATTTTGAAAAAAAAGACAATAGCTATGTTTTGAAGAGTCTATTTCCAGGACACATTTCAAGTCCTGATTGGGTGTTAGCTCACATCTAATACTAATATAGAAGCAGTCTTGTTCTGATTAGAAAATGCTTCAACAAATTTCATATCCCTGATGTATTTCAAATGGTCCAATGAGAGCTGCCAATACCCAGGAGGTTGGAGGGGTCATCTAGTAGTCAAAAGATCATTTGATCCCCTGTACCTTCAGAAAACATGTCCTTGAGCAAGAGACCGAACTCCCTAATTGCTAGGGACAACAGATAAAGAATTAGCCCAGTTCTAAATCCGGCCTATTTACATTCTGAATGTTCATTAACATGCACTGTCCCTATAATGGAGATTATTATTATTATTATTATTATTATTATCCACTTTATCCACAGACAGTTTAAAAATCAAGAGATGATGAGAAAAACATTTTATTTGCTGGAGAACAAAGTACAAACATGTGATAGGATATTCAGAGAGACATGTGAAACATGCAGATAACTGAGTTTCCACCCTACCCAGATTCTGAGGGGGTGTGTGGGGTGGACAGGGGCATGATGGGGCTGAGACACCCCTGACTGTGCAGTAGTAGACAGGAACAGACACAAATACATGGACCTCCTGCTGAATGCAGACATTGGAAATCCTATTTGTCACAGAATGTAGTGTGTGTGTGTGTGTGTGTGTCTGTGTGTTTGGTGGGGATAATTAATGAGGCCTGTTGTAGAAGAAAATTGAATTAGATGCTTACAGTAAACAATACGCCAATGAAATGGGGACAAAGTGTTTTGTGAGATGCTAACATAAAAGCAACACTGGTGAAGACATTGTGACAGCTTGTCTGTGTCCTTGAGAGACTGTATCAGATAGTCTCCTGACACACTTTTCTGGACTGTGACTCAAATCAAGTAATACATAATTCATAGACATAAATGTATTGATTGTGCATACAGAGCCTAGCATTTGGTGTCATTCATACACGGACAAGCACATTTCTGATTGGGATAATCTTGCATCTTTTCAATGCAAAATCAATACTATACTTATTCTTGTCTGCCATGTTTGCACGTAAAGAGGTTAAAGTGTAAAGGAGACATTCTAATTAAACTCGCTTCAAAGATCATTTCAACCGTAGTATGGTGTGCTGTGTTCTACTGATCTACTGTGTATCCCAATGGGACCATGCCTTCCTTTCTCCGCCTGGGCTCCCTTGCTGGAGGACATCCAGTTCATGCAGATCTGGGCCGAAACATTCTTGTCTTTTTCCAAACTGATGCTGCCCACATGAGGATTTCTTGGCCATAGGGAGTAATATGTCCCTAGAGTCTGTATCGCGAATACTCACAACTATAGTGATGTTGATGGTAGGATACAGTGGTGGGTAAAGTGCTTCATCTGTTAGTTAAGCTGCTGAGTATCACATGTGATTCTCTGGAGGCTAAGCTATTGCTCTTAATCACAGCGGATCTCTATGAGCACTGTTCTCTGATAAGCCTCCCAGACTCTGTTTTCACCACTTGTTTATTTACCCCTAAAATCTTGTACTTGTGGGATCTAGTTAGACCCATTGGAACAATCTAGCCTCCCGTTTCGCTGCACCGTTACACCTTTGGTATCAAATGAATATTATAGTAGTCTCACCATCACCAACTTGCAATATCCACCTGTTTATGTTTTGTGGGGGCAACGTAGCTCAGTGGGTAGAGTGGTCATCTGATGATTGATCGGTTGTTGGTTTGATCCTGGTACCTACAGAGAAGGGTGTTGAAGTGTCCTTGAGCAAGACACTGTTCCCATAACTGCTCTGCCCTGTGACGGATTGGTGACCTATACAGGGCGTTTCCCTGCCTTTCAACCAATGAGCACTGAGATGGGCTCCAGTTCCCCCGCAACCTGACTTTAGATAAGCGGTTGACAATGGATGGATGGATGGATGGATGGATGTTTTGTTAGATGGCCTTTGTTCAATAGATCCTTTCCAAATGTCACGTTACCATGCCTTCATTTTCTTTATGTAAAGGTCACAATAACCGGTGCAATTCTACATGGTTTCTGTGACAATGTATGTGGTCGCCAAAGATTGGAAATTAAATTCTCATCAAAGTGCTGGAAAATCTCTATAGACTGGACCATAGAGAGCTAAATTGAAGCCCCCAAAATATAGCCTGTTATGGAGTTATGGACTGAGGTTGTTTCATTCCCATTCTTCACTGCGATTGTTTTCTCTCCGCTGCCCCTACGTAAAGGTTAATTGCATAATTACATGGCCGTTACTCTCCTTTCTCAGTAGGTTATCAAAGGTGCTTGATTATGGGAAATCATTGCATGGTGACTCCACGTTCTTTTAGTCCACAAAGAGAAATTCTTTATGCAAAACACAAGTAGGAATTTGTGATATTTTTTGATTGATGGTCCATTGCTAAGTCATGGAACCATGGCGAGTCTCTTTAATCTTGGTAGTAATTGCGACATCCCAGCTCTCCTCTTCATACATGGTTTAGTCCTTGAGAAAAGACACGGTCGGGATATTTGTATTTCAGTCTCCTTCTTTTGCTCCTTTTTAGTCTGTTCTCAGACCCCTGCCTCAGCCTTAGAAGCCTCTTTGTGGTGGTGACCCCCCCCTTCCATCCATCATCCTTTAACATGAATAGTGAGTAATCAGGCAGATGTTACAGAGCCGGTTTGCATGCCTCTAAAGTCTCAGTCAGCCTTACCAGAGGGATGAAGCACTGAGTAACTTCTTCCCATCGCAGAACAATGGCCTCATGGTGGGCTCAACACACTGGCACGGGGAGGTCCAGTTCTCTCTCTGTAACGTCCCAGGTCACAGTTCCACAACAGGGTCAAGGTGGCAGGCGAAGCAGCCGTCTGCCTCATGCATATGGATGGAGGTGCTCCATCTGTTTCATGGCAGAATGCAAATGCACCAGGGCTCTTACTCTCTTTCTGCCTCAAAGGGCAGCTCTTCCAGACCTTACATGGCATCAGTTCCACTTGTTGGCCACAGAGAGAGGGGATTTAGGCAGCATAGTAGGAATGCAAGTCACCACCCCAAAAGCCCTCACTCCAACCCCCCCAGCCTGTTACAGCCATCTACTTTATCATCATTATTATGGTTGTTATTTTAGTCCGAGGGCCTCCGCCTGCTAAGCTGGAAGTTAGTATACACTATGTTAATTGAAAACAAGTCAATGCTCATTCAATAT
>OMLC01036175.1:0-14011 GCA_900302585.1 Regalecus glesne
GGAGAGGAGGAGAGGGGCTGGGGATTAGAGGGTGGGACGGAGAGGAAAGGGAAGGGAAGGAGGGGAGGAGGAAAGGCGAAGCACGAGGAATGAAATAGACAAAGGCCCTCATTACCAGCAGCTGCAAGAAGGCACTGGTACAATATGGGAGCGGCAGTAGTCGTGGCCAATACTCCGTCTCTTAAATAAAAGCAGCATTCAGCGACGGCAGCTCTGATGCTAAGGATGAAAACGAGCCTCTGTGGGCTACAGTCCCTCGGTCACTGGGATTGGAGGCGAGGCCAGTGAGAGGATGAGAGATACAGTCTGGCAGAAGGCGAGATGATCTGAGAAAGGCAAGGGATGAGAAGGAGGTGAAGATGTCGGAGAGAATGTCACAGGACGGCAGACGGTGATACATGAAGGGGTTGAGGACAGAAGATAGACAAGGTTGTGACAGGTTTCTAGGCTGGCTGCTGCAGCAGAGCAGGTCTGTGTCAGTTGTGTGCTTCTGACACCACACATGAATAATAGAGGCTCGACTGCTGTGGCTGCCACACCCCTACACTGCACTGTGAATATTTAATTTCAACCACAGATTTCCATTTTCACTCCAGTCCCCTACGGCCCCCAGACACACACACTTTACAGGGGAACAGCTACCTGCACGTGTGCACATGTGCATACACGGAGACACATGCGAGTACAGACTCTCACTTTCAGACAGGCGCAGGAGGCAAAATTGTGTGTGTGTGTGTGTGTGTGTGTGTGTGTGTGTGTGTGTATGCACACGAAAGACATACATATGAAGATGACAGCGTTAAGCATGAAATACAGAAACTGAGACAGTAGTTGGCACCATGCTTTGGTAAACAAACCAGAGCTTCTCATTTCCTGCTAAATGTATCCAAATTTTGACTGAAATCAATCACTTATTATGCAAGTGTATCCACAATTTCTGTGTTGATGAGGAAAGAGGAATTTAAAATGTCCAAAAGAAAGCAACTTTAGATATAAAACGTACGAGAAAGCAGAGTGACCAAATATAGCTGAGCACTTGATGTGCCCTTCGTTCAAAAAATGAGATCGGACCACATGCAAAAAAAAAACATATTCCCCACCTATTTGTAATTATTTAGACATTCTTAGAATGATGGTGGTCTTAAAGAGACAGCTTACACTGTTATTTGCCAACAGCCAGAGCATGCATCAATTCATCATCATGCAGCTTGGGTCCATCGGCATGAGCCTTATCTGCATTCACTGCAGATAAGGCTCATGCCCTAATGTTTAGCTACACGCATGTTGAACATGTGTTTTTTATTCCTTTTAGTTAAGAAAAAATAAATGCCTCTAATTTGGTTGATCTATCAATGCCTACTATTGAGCAATACAATAGTGTCCTTAGCAGCATGTAGTTTGCATAACTGTATAGTACCTCAATTAGAATCAAAATCACTAATATCTATGAACGAGCATCATGGATGCATGGAGACAAAAAATGGATTTCAGATATGCATAGAACAGTCTGGCATGCTTGGTAATCGGGGAGATCACACAATTTATGAGGAATTTAAAGTAATTTATCCAAAGAATATCCATCTGTCCCCCTCCAGAGACCCTGTCCTGCTCTAGCCTTTGTGTGTTTGCGTGTACGTATCATAATGGACATGTTAGGAAAGGTATGTGGGTTTGTGGTACCAGAGAGATAATTAAGCAGCTTCATAAAAGGCCATGTCAAAAGAACTGCTGCCATTTTGATTTTGTTTTAGTTTATTTATATTTTTTACGATTTATTATTAATTCACTACACAAACTTTCTTCTAGTAAAATAGCAGAAAACTAAACATGGACATTTTAAATGGGGAAAATTGTAATAAAATTAATAAATAGGATATGATTTGTTGAAAGGCATAATATAGAGTAACATGGTACAAAGGATTTATGGGAACTCATTTGGTGTGAGCCATTCTAAATTTCCTAATTAGACAATCAATCAGTGTGCAAAGGCAACATGCAGTATGATAGTATATGAGCATCATTTCAACTGAATTCATATAGAAGCAATATCATATTATTATCAAATATAGCATTAACAGGGAAACTTTGGTATTTCCTAAGCCTGGTGAACGCACAACAGCACAGACAACAAATACAAACTGAGGATGCCAAACAAAAAAAAAGACTGAGATAAGTAAAGATTCTGATTTTGTCATCATGTTCATATATCCAATACCAGTCTGCAAAGGCCATCTACTCATTTTCCTTTGCATGAGTTGACTATTTCACAATATAATTTTCCAATAGGATGCAAGTGTTTTGTGATTAGTAATAAATGCCTTTATGATTGGTAAATGGTAAATAGACTTGTTCTTTTACGGCATTTTTCTAGTCTAGAGACCACTCAAAGCACTTCACTGTGAATGCCTTACATTGACCAAGCTACGTGGTGAGATTTGAACCCACAATGCCATTATAATTCAATGACAGCAGGTCTGTTTTTATGTCCCCATTAGTCCCCACGTTGTGGGGGTGGACATGGACCTACATGGTGCATGGGGGAATAAGGCCAGAGGCCCTTCCTGATGCCCTGTGGTAGGATCGAACCCACGATGCCTGGCTTGTCATTTTCTGATGCGCACTCTACCGCCGCCCCTCTTTAAGTTCAATAATAATACTTTTTCTATTTTAGTGAATAGAGATGTTTCAATTTTAAAAATGGCATCATGTGGCGCTTTTTTGATTGTATTGTCAATATTGACATTTAATATGCAAATTTTGCTTGTTTCCAAATTTAAAATTCCAGCATCATGATGATCTTAATATACACAATTCCATACAGAAATTGGGTTTATTCTGCGAATGACCACAATGTTTTGAATGATATCGTCCTGATTTCACAATCAGTTAATTGTCAATAATCCTATCCTGCAATTCTAAACTTTCACAATCTGAAATCTCATATTATTGGCATGTAAACAACATTTTCAGTTCATTTGAAAGGCTCTGTCCAAAACAGTCTAGAGCATGAAATGAGATGCAAAAAAAATGCTGTAAAGTTTTTACCAAAACCATCACCGTTTGAATCAATTCTTAGTACCATTCTAAGTACCATTATTTCATTATTTTAGACGCAAGTGTGCAGCCTTGGGGACAAGTCACAGTCATCGTTAACTAGGTCATCAATTTCTTTTCATATCTGGGCCAAGAATAATTTGTGAACTCAAATACATCCTAAGGAGCTAACAAGACGCATGCATGGGAGATGAAAACCTATGCAAATTATTTGTGCAACATTTCACAGTATGTATACTGGGTGTAGGAGAGTCAAGCATGGAGTTTGAGGTGTGTGTGTGCGTGTGTTTAAATTCCCTGTAAAAGTGTTTCCTCGATCAGTTTCTCATTGGGAACTATGGGGTCACATGTCACTTACGGACCGCAGAAGAGCGAACAACTGGCCATTTCATGTGAGAAATCTCTGCATAATGTGTTTCCCTGTTCTTGAGCTCAACCGCATTGCATATTGCTGAAGTTAGCTATGCCTTTATCACACTCCAGCAAACAGATGAACATACATGCATCTCCCCAACAACGTCAGCGTCAACATGGAAAATGAAATCTGTGTTGCCCAATAAAAATCAGTCAATCTCTTGTACACAGGTATCAAAGTTGCACAATATGTGGCAATAGCAGTCATGACTTACATCTCACGACCAGAGGTATGACCTTGTAGAAGGGTCAAAATAAATAATCTGTCATATTTAAATATCAGTGGTGATATTATCATACAGCCATTCCAAACAGCACTAATGTGTCACTAACTCCAGGGCAAAAGTTCAAAGACCAATCCTGGAGGAGAGGAAGATAAAATCATCTGTGCTTTGATATACAGAAATACACTTGCACTTTTAATCCACAGTACCATGTGAATGTTTGACACTATTGTTGCTACAGAAGCATTGCATTATGAGATCAGCCTATTTATCATGATTTCAATATTAAAGGAATATCATAGCATGTAAAAATGAATACCACTGAAATAAAACTAAAACATATAGAATGACATACTATAACTTATGCAAAATTACCAAACATTAGCTTTGAATAAACAACCCCCCCCATCATTCACTTCCTTATCTGACAGCCATTGGGGATTCTAAAGGTGATATAGAAAATCACATTTACGGGATTTTCATTTTACAGATGCTTTTATCCAAAGTGACTTACAAGAGGCTCAGCAATTAGGGAGAGAGACGACCAGGCACCACTGGGAAATTATCTTGCTCAGGGTCAGTTTTTTATCAGTGCTTACAAAAAGCATTTCCTATGGGACACATTTTGCAGAAGCCTGACTTCCCCTACTTTAACATGCTAAAAGTAAAACAGCACGGCTGTGCAAACAGAGCGCATAATGAAATTAAACCATCTGGAACATGATTTTCTGGTAAATTGTAAGGATAACTTGATTTGCAGCTAAATAAGCAAGTTTCAATACTCATTAGTGTACATTCTACACAAGCTAATGGCAGCGCATATGTTATCAAATGCTATGATGTCAAAGTCGAGAGCACTACGTTTTTAAGACCAGCCCCTTCAGCAACACTATTCTGTAACAACAGCAGAGTCAGTCAGCCAGGAGACAGCACAGACAATCAACAAGGACCAGACTACTAGATACGAGCCCCGGGTAATAGGCCTCAATCTCCGGCACACGGTAGAGTCTGCCGCCACAGCCATACCAGGGATTGTTAAACCTTCTCAGACCTACGTTCTTTTAGAAACACAGAATGAGAGGTGATGCCTTTGGCAAGCATATGAACAACACTACCCCAAAGACTCTCAGGCCTAGCCCTCATTGATAACCTAAACTTAAGCATTTAAAGTACAGCTGCAAAGTGTTTCCGTGACATATAGTTGTGTAGGGTGAGACCCTGGTCAACTCAGTCAGGGCAGGCTTGTGTGTCCCTGACGGTTGACACCCAATGAGTTCTTTAGTGGAAGTGAAATACAGGTGAAATACGGAAGTCCTCAGTTCTCACAGATTACAACCGGGTGAAAAGTAATGGCAATCACATAATAACACTATGTTAGCGCTTTGAGTGATTGTCCGACTAGAAAAGCGCAATATAAGAACAAGACCGTTTACACTTACATACACACTTATAAACATCTCCTTCATTTTTGGTCAGCACAAAATACCCAAAGCCACCACAAAGGCAACAAGTGGGTGCTTTGTTTTGCACTTTTGCGTGATGTTACTTTCTATTCTGGAGTACTGCACTTTGATTGGCTACCTGAAATAGGCAAACTCGTGATAATTTTCACGGCGAGGCTTGGATCCCTTGTGAAGCCTCTCGGGCTCAGGGAGACTTGTTATCTATCATCCTACCCAATTTCCAGTTGTTAAGTGTGACACACTGAGAAAGAAAGACCAGTGAGTTACAGTCCCTAAGTAAGACATGTTCTCTAACTAGAAATATTGTCAAATTAGATGTAACGGCCTTAAGACAGTATGGCAGAGACAGTTCACAAATAAGCTGTCGATAATGACAGGATGCAGAACAAACCTAGCACATTTACTGCCCAAGAGAAACTACAATAAAATAAATATTGATTGTGGGTATTACCAAGTGCTTGATTTAAGTGGATGAGCCCAGGAATGACAATTTACAGAAGGATGTGCACAGTTTACTGCAATCACATGACGACAACACGAACTAGCTTCTATGTCAGTCCACAACAGAGGCCTAGCTATGGGTGCCCATCTTAACTGGCTGCATGACTACTACACTCGATCCATTATGCTTCGCTGGCAAAAACACTGGGAAAAAAATCCATACCCTATATATCCAAACTCTAACTAAACTTGATATAATGAGGCCAATGATGAAAAACAAATGGAGCAATATCTTGGGAGGTGTTGGCATGTTGCAAATGTCCACCACATTTTTATGCTCCCCCCAAGTTTCAATCAGGTTGAGCAGAAGAAACATGAGATGGCTGATCTCACTACACTGCTGGACACCAGCTCTAGTGGCAGATGATACCATGTCTCCTCGGCACATGCTGGTGAGAGAATGTTTATGTGAGTGTGTGTCCGAGTACGTATGCGTACATGTGAGCAGAGAGACAGTGAGTAAGCAGAAGTGAATTGAGTGTAAGTAGAGGGGAGTGTTTGAGAATGCATAAGTATGTGTGTGTTTGTGTGTGTATTTAGACTTCTATCTTTATGAGGACCAATTTGAGCTTTCCTTTTTTTGTTCTTTCCACTTTGCCACTGTAACACCGTAATTTCCCCCTGTGGGACTAATAAAGGAATATCTTATCTTATCTCTTTTAACCATCGGAGAATATTTTTGGAATGGGAGGACCTTTTGGCTTGTTCTCACTTCTTTCAAGGGTTTATTTTAGGGTCAGGGCTTGGCTATTTCTCTAAAAATAGAATTAGGATTAGATTAAGGTTAGGGCATGAATTAAGGTTAGACATGTAATTCTTCTGGATCACCACCTTGCCATGGCGGAGAAGTCTGTGTATACTGATGATCTCGAGAGCTACGCCATGCGGAGCTTGGCTCCTGGTAGGGAAACCACGGGCAGACAGCTCAGCGGGGAGGTTCCAGACAAAACACGACCCAACAAAAACCTCAAGTGCACAACCGATGGAAGAGTTCTCCAGGTCACAATGGCAGTAAAGACAGATGAAGCCTATAACAGAGGATGGTCCCCAATCTTCTTGGTTCTCCATGCCATAGGACCCTGGCCACTCTCTTATAAGAACGGCGTGGGGGCTGCAGGCACATCAGCCTCTCCATGTAAAAAGCTGTAGTTCTGAAAGGAGGAAGGAAACTCACTCCTATGCAGAACCTTATACTACGAAGCCTGGCCACAGACTACAAACGAATGCTCTCAGCATTTAACTGCAGTAATCCCATTTCCTCAATCGGCTGACTATTTTAAGAAACAAGGAAGTGAACTGGCACACTCTATATCCAAAGGCGCTCATTCTGGCCGCCACATCTTGTGACGACCTCCTGGCAGAGGCAGATGAGCCTGGTGTTAGTTTAAAGGTTAGACAAATGCACTTAGAAATATAGTCGCCAGTTTGAATCCTCTTGACCAGCCGGGCACATCAATGACTGCTCTCGACATGCCCTGTGGCAAGGCACTTAACCCCGATTGCTTTAAGTATGGCTGTGTATATACTGCTCAAATCTGAATCAGGGTGGTGCTGGGAAAGAACATGCCTGTTCAGTCAACTGCCCCTGAATACATGAAGAACAGTCTTAAAAGAAATGGAGGCAGAGAGAGCTCCCCATTGGCCTCCGTGTGCTGTCAGTAACGGAGAGGGCGCTGTGTCTTGACAGTTGGCGCTTCTTGACCTCCAAGTTACACGGGTCAAAGGCCATGAGGGCACCCTCACAGCAGGGGAATTTAGAGCGCTTGTCCTACAGATATCTCTTGTATATGATTAAGCAGCTGTTGCTGTGAGTGATGGTTACAGAGACCACTAGCTCAGCCTACATACACATTGAGTGGGGGAAGCAGGCAGATGCCGTTTGACGGAAAGACAAAAATAGCAACTGCAGACTTGCTTAGTGAGTGGTCAATAAAATGATGCAAGCTTCTCCCACCATCAAGCAACAGCTTGACTTACATTTTACATTCAAGACGTTTGGCTGATGCCCTGATTTGTTGATGATGAGTGCCATATTTCCCAGCCTGCCAAGCATTACAAGCAAAGAAGAGTCAAGATTTCAAGAAAATAGCAGAGAGGGGCCAAAAGAAGGGAAGGTGAAGCAAAGTCACTTATTTCTTTAGCTAACGTGAATATATATCTGTTCTATCTGCCTGGACGTATCCATCAATCTGTCCATCTTACCTTCTGGTTCCTCATTGTGTATGAGGGCTCTTTAGTTAGATAGAAGCCTCGGGGTTCATTAAGACAGTAGGTGTCAGAGTCTGACTTGGGCTTCTGTTAACGGCAGGGATTTGAAACAAAACAAATCCTCGGTCTCTCAGTGAACAGCCTCAGAAAAACATCGCTTTAAAGAGCTGAGGAAGTTGTAAGGCTTCCTCGCCTTTAACATCACAGGGAACCGTCGAGGAAAAATGTCCCTACATGAGTACAACCCCCCCCCCAAAAAAAAGACTTCAACAACAGACCTACTCCGTGTCCCTTTTCAGACGTGTCTACAGCATCATTAGCAGAAGAACATCCATCTCTGGTCTGTGTCTGACTACACACCACAGAGGAGAGTGGAAGCTGCGAGATGGGGACTCATTGTCATCATCATGGAGTCATCCTCCATTATTCACAAGAAACTGTCGCAACAGCAACAATAGCACTACAGATATTCCCTCCGTCTATAGCTGGAGAAAACTTCCAGCCAAAGTGAAGTGAATATTACTGGGCTCCTTCCTCTTTCTCACCCTGCACAGGCCTCGCTAAAAACTGCAGCTAGACAGGATACAGGTGAGTCAAATGAAGAGGTGGTTGACTAGAGAGCAAAAAAACAAGAGCAGGGGAGGCCCCATAGGCAAAAAGAAAGGCTGGCATGTCAAAGAATTTGGTCTTGTGACTTGGTGTTAATGCATTACAGGTGCATAACAAATTATAGGCTCTCATACGGCTCCTGACAGGATGCACTGTGCGATGCAGATAAACACATTACGAGTCTACCATTCTGAGGCACTAGATGGTTCCGGCATAGCAGCGATGGCATGGCTGGTAATAGTATTATACCCAATCATCTTCCTGCTTAAGTGGCAGCCATGTCCTGAGTATAAGAGTAGTTGTGTCTGAAACAATGTGGGTATCTTTGTGTATGTCTGTATGCCTTTCTTTGTCTGGCCATATTCGACTCCCCGTGCCTGCCTGTGTATGAACCATGCTGAACTAAATTAGTTATCTGGGGTGTCCCATCCATGCCAAACAACAGTCTGCCTTGCTCTCTCATTGGCAGGCCAGACAAAAGCTCCTGACCTCAGCTCTCCGTTTGAAGGAGGAAGTGACCTTCTGTTCCCACCGGTTGAAATTTATCTTGTGCTAATTAATTCAAATCAGCTCCCGCAAAGCACAAAACCCAGACTAGTGCCGTCCAGTGGCCCTGTCATTTAAATAATTAACAGCAGCCACCTGCTGGTGTGCACCATAGGAGAGATGTGAAGGGTTTACAGGCAGACGAGGGCAGTTGACACATTGACTAGTTGAGGAGGGAGAGGATGGATTAGTTGACTGGTAGGCAGTAGACACTGGGCCATTTCTGAGTTGTCATCTCGTGAGGATTATAAAACGTTGCAAGTTACTGGACATGACAGAAGTTCTGTGGACAACACCAGACTGTCGTGTGACCAATCCTGAGATCAATTTCACATTAAAGCCCCACCTTACACCTGGAGCAAAGCACAGCGCAAATGTCATCCCTAGTTTCCAACTATCGTGATGTTCATCGTCCCACCCAGCACCCAAGCTGTTAAAATAGCATATGTACCTGCACCCATCGCTGGGCATGTTGGTCTTACAGGGAGGCTGGTTAGGTGCATTGTTATCTTGAGGCAGTGGAAGCCGATTGGGCAGTTGACCAAAACAGAAAAGCTTGTCCAAAACCAGCGGCACAGCATTTTCCTGCTATCAAAAGGGACCATCATTCAGATAGTAAGATGCACAATCCACATACATCCTACTTGTTATAGACACAGGGACACACGCCAGTGCACAAACATGCAAATGATTACAACTAAAAACAGTGCAGTAGGAAAAGGTTATTAGTGTCTGCATCACAGCGTCTGAAAAGTTGGTATTAAAACGAGGTAGCTCAGTGGTGGAGCGAGCGCTTCAAGAACTGACAAGCCAGATGTTATGGGTTCGAACCCACCGAGGGGTGTCAGGAAGGGCATCTGGCCTTAATCTCCCATGCTCCATCTACGCATCTACGTCTGTGCCCACCCTCACAACGTGGGGACTAATCATGACATGTAAAAACGGATCTCCCAGTTCGTCGCAGTAATGAGGTATGAAACTGGCTAATTAGTCGGCCGATCGTGGCGATACACGCGGGTATTTAAATGGGTATCTAGGTTGAGGGTGTCAAGACCCAAACCAAACAGCCTATAGAAAATGGATTGGAGACAGACTGACTTTCCTGCAACATTGATAAAAGACCAAGTAAGTTGAACAGAGAGCTTTGGTGAATTCCTGCTCCTGGTGTGTGGAGATGATCTGCTTGTGCACTTTCCTGTCGAGCAGGAGCAGATCCATTATCTCAGCAGAAAACCATTAGTTTCTCTAATCTGCCAAAACTGCCTTTCAAATATCAATGTGCCAAGGTGCTGCACACCTGCAGGGAATGGGAGATGCCTCCGATTGGTTTGATTCATACAACACCTGAAACACACCAGCAAAGAGACCAAGTACAAACTTTGTGCTGAGATTAGGCATTATTTAACTAGCAAATGTGGATTTGGACACACCCTAAATGTACCTGTGCTATGCACTTTAGACCATGAACTATAGATTGTTTAAATAAGATCCAAGACTTTAATTGTGGTGCTGTGAATAAGAGTTGGGCAACATGCTGAAACCATTTCAGCTAACAGACCACACTGGTGTGCGGCATGCTCCCAGCCCTTTCACAAGTACTTCACATTACTCCTGATCATTTTCCAAAGAAAAGTGTAGTTTTTAAAATCTTTGAGTGTGTTTGTCCTGGCGTCCAGGCAGCCACTGGTTTCCATTCATATTAGTAGAGAATAAAATCGGCTTGCAATTCGGAAACTTAATGGCTTGAGACAGGATGTTTATTTTCTGTCAGTAACAGCTATGGGATAATATTGTTGAAATCGTGCACCTGCCCAGTAAACTCAAATCAATTCATTCGTTCAACTGCATCGTCCCACTACAATAATGTAAATGTTTAAACATTTTAAAAAGTGACTATACTTCTGTTGGACAGACAATATTGATATAGAATAGTCTTGTAATATAGTTTGAGGAATGTAAAATATTCGACTGTCTGAATTAGCTTTAGTCCAAGGATTTCAATTTTACAAAAGGTGGAAGCTGTATACTTGGGGTTTACTTGTGCTCAGCTGTAGACTGCCTGTCTCCAAGTCAAGTATAGTGGATTCGATCCCATCGTGGGACATCAGCAAAAGGTCATCCGGCCTTAATCCCCCATGCTCGTGTGAATATGAGACATTCATTGGAAAGCACTCTGAGTGCTCAATAGACTAGAAAAGCTCCATATAAAAATAAGTCCATTTGTCATTTACTGCAGCGCTCATGGCACACAAGAGACAATAGCTACCACACCATGTTTGTAGTCCCAAAAAAAAACCAGTTGAGACAGGTATTTCTCTCTACTTCCTATATTACACTAGGGCTGAACAATTAACAAAGATATTGGTGAAATCCCAATATGGGGCACATAGCTCAGGAGGTGAGGTGCTCATCCAGTAATTAGAAGATTGCTAGTTCAATCCCCAGCCCCTGCAGGAAGCATATGTCGAAACGTCCTTGAGCAAGACACTGAACCCATCACTGTTGCCTGGGTGTTGTGACTGCTCACTGCTCCTATACAGTAGGATGGGTTTAATTCAGAGAACACATCTTGTTGTTTGTATGTGAAATGACAAATAAATGAAACCTTTTCTTCGTCTTCTTCTAATATGACTAAATGCAATATCCACATCTAGGAATATGCAATTCTTTGATAAAAGGACAAATGAGTGGCAAAAAATCATTATACATGAAGTGCCGTAGTGCTGCAGAGACACCCTGGCATGTGAATTTTGTTCTCCAGATGTAAGACAATATGTTTCTTCTGGAAAGCCCCCCAAAAATCTCACATCATCATGATTTTAAAAGCTTTTCTGGTGAAAATTAGAAGTGAGATTCCAAAAAATAACCATTCCCATTAATCACAACTCATATCACAAAATATTTCAAACCAATCGCAATTTTTTTATCATATCGTGCAGCCCTAATTGTAAGAATGTTCCCTGTAATATTGATCACCTTTCCAATAAAATCATCGTATCATCATGATGTTTCAAATGAATACACTCAAATGGCAAATGGACTTATTTTGATATGGAGCCTATCTAGTCTGGCGTCGCTTTACATCATATGCCTCACATTTACTGTGCATGAGGGATTGAGGCTGATTGTTTCTTTAACCTAATTGGAAATGGTTAAACTGCCTGCAGAACATAGAAGGTACTGTTAAGAACCAGCCTTCAAAATATCCAACACCAGCTGTGCCTTTTCCTGGGTCTAAGTCAAACGCTGTCCATTGTTTATAGATATCAGCAAATACAATAAGCTACTTGGCCCACTATGCAATCAGAAAGCAACAAGACGTCAGAATTTTTGATCAGCCATTGTATGAGACTAGCTACAAAAAATGTCGAGTTTCAATTGGATCCAGCCTGGTCACACACAACTTTCAAGTTAACTGCATGGTGCACAACACAGCTCTATAAAAACACAGCTCAGTCACATCCATTCGAGTAGCATAAAATAGCTGTAGGGATACATGGATACCCGACTAAAATGGAGTATCTGTATCAAAGATTTCACCAGTAATGAAACTCAACACCATAAGCCGAGTGAGAGGTCCATTTTTATGAGTCACAATTAGGCCCCAGGTTGTGTGGGTGGACACGGACTGAGATGGAGCATGGGGGATTAAGCCCAGATGCTCTTCCAGATCCCCCGTGGTGGGTTAGCGCACTCTACCACTGAGCTACTGCAGACCCCATAAGCCATGAGAAACATTGATAAAATAAAAGTTAAATGGCAAAATGTACTGCATGTTTGGGAATATAAAAACCTGTGGTTCTTAATGGTGGAAAATAAACCATAATTCATCTCATTTATTTGGCCCATTGATTTTAAGGAGACACTAAACACTTAAACACGTTTTCTGAACTGTAAACTGAATGCTATGACTGTACGGTGATGACACACATGAATGCTGGTGTTAATATTCATATTTCTTACCGCATTTATTTCAATTGCCACTTCATGGGTTGAAAATGGCTCAACCCACAAGCTATGGATTTTAATCAAACCCTGAACTTTGCAAGGAGGACTTATCTATGTAATGTTATCATCAACCGCTTATCCAAAGTCGGTTTACAGATATGCTGGTCCCTATCCCAGCACCCATCGGGCAGAAGGAGGAGAAACACCCTAGACAGACTGCTAGTCCATCCCAGTTATCTTACACAGGGAAATAAAAAGAAAGAATGTTAATGCCCTCTAATCAAAAGGCAGGCCAGCGGAGGGGACGGGGTGTGGTGCTCAATGATGGTGAGCCACTGACTTGTGCCAGGCCATCCTCGTGGATCTCCTCAGCTACTCCTGCCCCACCCCCCACCCAAGCCTCATGACATGCACATTTTTTTGCATTCTTCAAAATGATGCTGTGTGTGCAGTTGAGCTCAAACCTGGGGGAGAAGTTACACTGTTAACTGATGACCTAAAGCTGCACTTTTCAGCATGAGTAAAGGCTTGAATATTGGTATCAGCACTTAAAAGATCCGTGCTTGGAATTGGTGTCACCACTGAAAAAGTGATGTCATTGAATCCCTATAAAGCAACATACAGCACCAGCCTTGGCTAGAACTGAAGATGGATAGAAATATTCTGCTCCTTCTTTTTAGTAACATTGAAACTATCGACTCCAACATACTGAAAGGGTTCACTTCTCTAATAAATACCTATGAGAGGATGGATTTTTTTTGAGTGGGTCCATTCATTGTGCAGTTGTGGATTTGTCTCACATTTCTACTGAGTAATTAGTTAGGATATTGGACATAGACATGGCAGCAACTCAACTTTCACTAAGTGGAACTATATTTTTTTTCAGTAGGAGAGGTCAAGTGTCACTACTGGCGGTCTAAAATGTATCACAGTAGAATGTCTTGGGAACCTGTGGAAAAAGACCGGGTACATGTCAAGGCCAGCGGCTCTAGCCATCGCTCTATGCTGTGTGGCTGGCTGTCAGGCATGGTAATGGGGGGCACC
>OMLC01036176.1:0-13367 GCA_900302585.1 Regalecus glesne
ATGTGCCTTGCTCCATAGTTTCCAAAGTCAGGAGTTGGCTATTCCTCAGAAAGGCTGGCAGACTGAGTCGACAGCATCCTATTATTCATCCAAACAAATCCCAGGACCCCTGCTCATATCCTGATTTATCGCCAAGGAGCATGGGAGAGGTCAGAGGTGAAATATAGATGCTCGCTTCCTCGTTTCTTTTGAATAAGTTTGATGAAAAAATGTCTGATGTCATACAGTACACTAAACTAGCCTTGAGGGTATGTTTTGAAAAATATATTCATATAACTTGAGGCCTGATGCCATTCAACAGCTGTTGTGTATTAATTCTCTTTTCAAGCATTTACGAGGTCAGCAGGACCTCACAAACCGTATAAATACTCAGGACAAAGGAATGATACACTCTGCATCTGTTTATTTATTTGAAAAAATAAAAGAAATATTTAGTCTATTCAGTTTGAATATCTTCTGAGAACATTTAGTTAATAAAGCTGGATCGACCCAGTTTGTTCATATGCTGTGTTTTATGAGTCGTGCCAGGGTTTGGGTGTAATGCTGCCGAATGAGTATCATTTCCAGCCAAGCCTTTGTCAACACATATAGTTACTCTCTTTCTCTCTGGAGTTTATATTGAAATGATAGAATGGAGAAATTATGTGATGTAAAAAAAAAGGTTGTTTTAAGAGTCTAGAATTCTCTCACACTCAAACATACACTCGTCTCACTCACTCTCTCGCAAACACTCACACATCCACTCTCATACTCAACCACTCATGTTCTTACAGTCTTCCAGAGGACCACCCTACCCCCTGATTAATATAACCTATACTATATGATTCCTGGTATCACAAGAAGTATTGCAGATAATCTGTCACTCTTGATCAATGGAAGGGAGAATGCTCAACAAATGTGCTCAACAAATAAGAAGTGAAATAATCCAGTAACTCAAGTGATTTATTCTAAACCTTGTACAACACATGCCTGTGCCATGCTTCACGCAACTCCATCCATTTCATGTAATCCCTACTTTGCCTGTTAAATTGCTGTTGTGAGTGTATAGTGTGTTTGTTTAACATTCCTCCCATGAGCTCCACTGTTGATCCATGGTACTCACTTAAACATAGTTCTTATTGTTGTTATGGTGACCGCTTCCTCTGTCCATTTCTCAGTGAAACAAGTGGCACCGTCTGTGGAGTTCCCCCAGTCCTGAATGTCTCCCAGTCCATCAAAACGATCCAGTAGGAGGGCATCCCTATGGTCTGACCAGGGATGAACATTCCTGTAGGCCAGGGGTCCTCAACCTTTTTTAACTTGAAGCCCACTGTTGATTGTGAAAAGAATTCTGATGACCATCCACCCAAACAAATGTGAAAAATATAACATGAAAATAAAAGAAGAAAATTAGATAGCTGTAAAATGTCCCATGCCACTGTCGGCTATAATGATGAAAGACACTTGGTGTTGATTCTGGGAAATAATGAGATCATAAATCATGAGTGGGTTGGGTGAAAGGCTGTCATGTAGAGTAGCATTCAATGTTGCTTTGTAAATTACTATATTAGAAATAAATGTTAGCATCCAGCCTTAATCCCCCCATGCTCCATCTAAGTTCATGTCCACCCCTACACCGTGGGGACTGACCGTGACACATAATACGGACCTCTCAGGCGAACTAACTTCCGCCACCCACTAGACGGCGCTCTATGTGGGCCGCGTCTCACAGGTTGAGAGAGGCTGTGCAAAGTGGGCGGATTTACGTTTCAATCTCCGCCTATTGGACGGGAAGAGGAGGACGGAGAAGTGGTCTGATTTGCTGAATCACTGGCAGGGGAGGGGCTTATAACTGCCACGGAAGAGAGCGTTACAGTGTTCCAGTAAATTTCCGTTACGTGTCTTAAAATGTTTGCGTATCCAGAGCAACGTTATTCTGAAAATAACACGTCCAGAACAACATTATCTTGCATGTTAACCGTGGTCTGGGTTGATTTTCCAGTGCTCTGTCCATGTTGCTCTGTATAAGTATTGTCCTAAACCTGGGTCGTATGCACCAAAGGCAAGCATGCTAACCAGTCAACTAAAAGAACGGATCCGATAGCCAAAGGCTAGCGAGTCTGCCTGAACATTCACTATTGACCGAAGTGAACCAAAATGGCCAACACCGCAGCATGACATCTTGGTAGGCGGGGTAGAAGATTCCGACGGCTCATGGTTCCTCTGTTCACACCAGGCCCGGTTAACCATAATAGATAGCTCCATTCATTTCTGCCTCCCTCAACCCGTCTGCTTGTCTTCTTCCACTGGGTCTTCCTCAGTTGCAGAAACTGTGAGAAAGGGTCTGGATTGAGATGTCGACTGTGGTGAGTGCTCACTTTTTTTGATTCCTTTATCAGTCCCACAAGGGGAAATTTGGAATTCTCTGCATTTGACCCATCCTATAAGAGCAGTGAGCAGCCACCATGTGGCACTCAAGGAGTAATTAGGGTTTCAGTGCCTTGCTCAAGGACACCTCGACATTCTTTGTGCAGGACAGAGTATCGAACCAGCAACCTTCCGATTGCCAGACGACTGCTCGACCCACTGAGTCATCCCGCCTCTTTTCAATGTAAGTGTCACATAATCAAAGGCAAGGAACAAACTGAAAGCAGGATTGAATCTTATCCTGCATGTCAGCTTCACCTGTCCCACCACAACTTGATGTCATTATTTCCTAGAAGTAAGCCCAAGTGTCTCACTGAGGGAAAGCAGAATACTTATTTTGGCCATTATAGCTGACATAGAGCTGGCACCACACAGTTTGATGTTTTTCTCCTGTTTTCATGTTTCTTTTTCCCCAAAAAATGTTTGGAAGGTGGTCTTAAGTATTTTTATAATGGGAATTGAGCTTCAAATTATAAAAGGTGCAGCGATTAGCACTGTTGCGTCACAGCAATAAGTCATAGGTTTGAAGCCCAGCAGTCCAAAATCCTTTCAATGTGGATTTTGCATGTTCTCTGTCTGTGTGGGTAACCCCCAGGTGCTCTGGTTTCCTCCCACCATCAAAATGTCATGCATGTTAGGGTTAATACTTTTGCCTGTGCCTCTGCCCAGGGTAATAGGAAAAAGAACTGGAGTTGTTCACTAGGTGCTGCAGCTGCTCACTGCTCCTATATAATAGGATGGGTTAAATAAAGTGAAAAAGTTTGTATGTATGTGTGTCCAATAACATGGATAAAACTTCTTTTTCCTCATGAGCTCACCAAGGGGAAAAGTGACTGTGGTCTGCTTCCAATTAAGGAACCGCAAATACTTCCCATAGTTTGAGCTCATCGCTGGCCATCACATAAACAAGAAGAAAAGAAAACATGGAATTTCTCAAAAAATAATATGGACTGAATTTTTCTTTTCAAAATCGTACCTTTAGACCTGGTGCCATACCCATATGCAACAACTTCTCAGATGAAGATCAAGCAACATGGCTGCAAACTAAAACTGTCTGTAATAATTCTGAAAAGTTAAGACAATTTCCATTCCTGTACACATATCTATATCTTGAGAGAGTCTGCAATGAACCAGCAATGGTAGTGCCTGAGACTTAGATATGCTGACCCCATCCCTCCTCCAGGGAGAGCGGGTTCATTATTGTCTATTTTATACATAGCCCAGGGGAGGTAATGACATGGAGGAAAAATAAATCAGACTGCTGTGTAGAGGTCTCAAGTAATCCCCTTGCAGATTCCAGGAACTCTTTCCTGTAACACATACCAGTGTACAGGTCCCTCTTACAAACCCTACATTCACATGCAGCACAGGCTTGCAGTCTCCCACACATTTGACTTGTGATGGAAATCAGTGCAGTTTCCTCAAGAATTAGTCAAAATGGGAGGAGGGGCAAAAGTCCCACTGCACTCTTTTGCACATGAAGGCCCAACAACACAACACCTTGGACTTTTTGTGTTAGTCCATTTATCTGCTGTTTTATAACCCCCGTGCAAATGCAATGTGGTATTTTACAAGTGATAAATTCAGCCAAACATTTAACACATGGAAGTATTTCCACCTGGTGTCAATTCAAAGCCAATGTTGTTGATTAAAGAGAGAGACATTATAGTTACTTTGGATGTATTCGGTCAGGTAGTTATTCTGGTAAGCACATATTCCCCTCCCACCCCACTCAAGGACCAGACCAGTTGCTTCACAGAGCTATGTTGCTCTCTTTTACTGTTTATTCTAATGATATGTTAAAAATGGCCCAAATAGAGTTGAATCTTTTCTCACATTCCTAAACTTCATAACTCCCAGGGCATTGGCCAGAATATGCAAGATTTTCTTCTGTCATAGCAAAGGGGCTTAAAAATGCAGAACTTGTCTCTAGTATTTATCAAAAGACAGGCGTGGCACATTTCCCAGAGTGTGGAAATTGCATCAATGATTTCGGTGCTAAGAGACAAAGTAACCATGTATATTCTATATTAGCTTTAACAGTGCCTACAGCTCACTAGTGCATATGCGTGCATACTGAATATATATCTCTTCCTCTTGCATCGGTACGTTTTGGGTCAAGATAGGAAATAGGTACTGCATCTACCATATCTTCACAATGCCTGCTAGATGTTTGTCAGATGTTTGGTCAATGCCTCAGGCATAAAGCTACAAAGCCGATGAAATTCTAGCCAGACAAGTCACACTATGTTTACACACACACACTCACACACACACACACACCCCTGGAGGCAACAATATTCATTTAACTGTGGAACCAGGTAATAGAAACTACATCTAAAGCCTAAGAGGACAGCAAGCAGCTGACCTTTCAAATTAAATGTTTGCAGAGGCCATTTAACATTACCTGTTGGGTACATGGTAATAGTTAAGTAGCTGAGGACAAGCAAACCAAAGGGTAAAGTGGACATAGATGATAAAGGCAAGATGATGGAGTGTCACTGAAGCTACCACCTTGAGAACACATTGATAGTGAACTTTTTGTAGTCGAGATCATTTTTTTATCCACCCTAAGCATCTGCCGTGTTGTGTTATCTGTCATCATGGATCACACCACAGTTTACAATACATGTATTTCCATTTAGAGCATGTTTTGTTTTATATGATTCCAAGTACACACATAAAGATATACATATGTATACACACACACACACACACAGCTTTCTTGATTCTTTGATTTACTTCATAGACTGAAGTGTGAAAATGCTCAGCTTTTCACGCTTGTTAATTTTTTTAGCATAGAGGAAATACTGATCTGTGGAGTATATTGAGTTTTTCAGAATACATTAATGCAGTTAAATCATATAAGACATTGAGTCATTTAATGAATTGACGCTGTTTTAAAACAGACAATCTTGTTGAAAAGTGGACTTCTAGACACCTCACTGACCTTTGCTTTCCACAAGCCTTAACACATTCATGTGATGATTCAAATGTGTTCAGCTTTATCAAGAGTAGAGTGTGATAAAAAAAAGAAGTTTTGAACTGGAGTAAGAAAGAGCCACTGAATGAAATGACTATGTTCCCTTATGGGACAGATGTGCACTTGTGAAAGTCTGCAGGCTAGATGGTCAGTTATGTAACTTAAAATGGGTCTCTGAGACAGGAACAAACAACAGGGGCTCCATGCATGTTGGTTAGGGTGGACAGTAAACATAATTCCCTTGGACAAACAAAGTCAGAGAAGTTTGATTGTGATATCTGATTGGACAATCAGCTGAGGACTTAAAGAATGTGAATCACTTCTCTCTTTTCTCTCCTAGTATTACCTATTTGTTGCATCTACCTTCAGATCCCCCCCAGGTCATGCTTTAACAATTTAACTCCCAACTGGAGATAAATGTTGCAGTGTGGTAATGTCCTTCATTGGCTAAGTAAAATGTGATTCATTTGAGATGTACAATGTGAAACATAATTGGGGGAGAAACTGCCTCTTCCTTTAATTTACCCAGGACTTGGACTTGGGATGTTGTTTAAATTATTCAAAATAAATGTTCTCTTAATGAGATCTCAACACCATCATCTTTTTAAGTGCTGCTGCGATGGTGCAGTTGAAAATCCATTACTGAATGGAGGATGTTTTGGATAATCACCACAAAGTTTTCCTCCCCTCAACTCAACAAGGAGGGAGAGGTACTTTCCCCTCTGATGGGAAAGCATGATTCCCATTAACGCTGACTTCCTGCACCACCCTTGATGAGGAATTAGTAAACTGCTTGTTGTTCTTGCTAGATGAGGACCAGTGGTGGTCTGGAGGGTATGAGTCAGAAAGAGAAAGGCCTTCCTCCATGGGTAAAAACAAGAATTTACTCACACGGAGACAAGAATGTCTGTATTAGACATCTGGTTAACGGTGGCATATGACAACATTATAAACTTGTCTTTGTTTGTGTGTGTATACATCTCCTTGATAGTGACAGTGCATATTAATGGACATTTAGAATTTAAACGTGCCAGATTTAGGCACCGAGCTTATTTTTATCTGTTGTCCCAAGCAGTTATGGGGGACATTAAGTTGCACAATTGAAGAAACAAATATGATACATCATATCGTGGGTTGAAAAAAATGACATATGAAATTTAAATAAATTGTATCTGTTTTTTTCTGCATAGTATCAGAAATAGCTGCACCGTAAGCTAATACCCAGTCACTTTGACTATCTTGATTTGTTTTCATCTAGTTTATTTGACTGACACAGCAATTTGTCCCCCTGTACAGAGGAATTTAGCTTTTAATCTGTGGTGAACTGCAGTAAAATGGGCACAAATTAAACCAAAGAAACTTGAAGAAGTTCTTGTTAGTTTAAAAAATGACATTGTTCAATCAAGTTGATGATTGTTCAATCAAGTTGATGCTTTAAAAGTGAGAGGCCTATTTTACGTGTTCTGATTTGTCCCCATTGTCGGGATGTACACGAATTTAGATGGGATTAATGCCAGATGACCACAAAAATTGGACTAGTCATATCTTAAACTACAGCCTTGTTATGCAGTATCTTTTTGATTTTTTAAAATTATTTGTATGATTTTTTTTAAATGTTTAAACATGATCTTACAGAGACTGCTGGTGGGTGTAGCTTCTTATGATGGCTAAATGAGGATAACCTCTTGATTTAAAGTAATTAAAAAACCTAAAAAATAATTTAAAGTCAAACAATAAGAATATGACGGGGTTTACTAGTCTATGTAATGGCCATACCTCAGGACTTGGCTTAAATATCTTCATTACTATTGTCAAAACTATGCAAAAATGTATTTAAAAACAAAAGACTCACCAGGGTGGAGCAAGAGATAGTTTAAGGGGGGGCAGGCATTTAATTACCAAACTTTAAGTCTTTATCTTGGTTTCCTTCATAGATATAAATACCCTGCTGGCAGACTGAACTCTGTATTCTCCAAAGTCTGCGAATGGTAAGTCATTTTTCCAATCTCAGTTGTTTGTATTGCTTTGACTAATTTGATGGTTTAAGCAGTAGTCTAATGACACGATTATACAGTTTATTATAGATCCATGGATGCATAATCTTCCTGTCTCCCAGTGAGATTAGTCCAATGAATGAAGATGTCCTCTAGTCATTGAAATAGACATGGTTAGCTGCATAAGAACCAGTTATGACAGAATAGACTCAAAAATGCACCAAAGTGAAAAGTTATTGTGAAATATTCATTAAATAATGAAGAGTTGTCTGAGACAAGCCGGTGGAAATATAGCTCACATGTTTGCATGTTTATGACACATACACTTTTGTATGGAAGCACTACATTTAGATTTTCAATTAATGTTCCAACTTCATTCCCCATGTGTCTGCTCCCCTGTCATGCTCTTACCTTTGTTACTCTGTCAGTTTAGAAAAATAAGAAATTGGGAATAGCTCACCTACTTTCATAATAATGCTAATATATAGACTCAAACTCTGGTTGGAATAGATGTGAAATAACATCACTTAGTGTACTTTAAGAATCACAGCACAAGATATTCTTACAAACAAAAGGGAGGTCAACACAAAAGGAAATTAAAGTGCAAAGTACAATTGTCAAAAAAAAACTTTTTTGAAAGCACAAACATACAGACACACATTCTTACGCCTTGCTTTGACGCTGTGCAGTCACCTAAAATGACTCCCAATTTATATGATGTGAATCAAAGTGGAATGTGATCTAATCTAACCTTCATGTAGGATTCACGAACAAAGAATCTTTCCATTTACTCTCCTTGCTAGTATTTTTGTTCTTGTATTTTAACACTTAGTAAAATGAGACATTCACTTTACTTTGGCTTAATGGTAAAAAAATCCATTCTTACAACTGAGAACATACACCACGAATCGGTTCATGTCCCTCTGTATCAAATGTTAACCATGCACCGTCTTAGTTACAGATGTTAAGCATTGAAGCTACTGTTGTGTTTACGTCTCCTGGGGTGACATAGTTTAGACAGCAACCCTAATGCGACCATCAAAACCAGTGCAATCACTACAGTGACAATTATGGTAATGCCTTTGGAGTCCAGTGTGTGACACATGTCCTGGGTCACCTTCTCTATGTTGACTGGCTCTGAGTCCTGCACATATACACAAGTCACAGTGTCAATGTCTGGAACAACCACAGCAGAGCGCTGAACCATGTGAAGAAAACGTAGATTGGTGCAGCAGCTGAGAGGATTGGAGCCCATGTAGAGGGTCTTGAGGGAGCGCTCCAAAACTAGCACCGTCTTGTACTCCAGCGTCACAAGGTTGTTGTTTTGCAGGTTCAGTGACTCAATTGAGGACTCTTTGTTCCATATTGGGAGAGTGGTTAACTTGTTGGTGGACAGGTCTACATACTTGAGTCTACTTAGTGCAGACAAGTCTGTGTTGAGTTGGGAGATGTTGTTCTCCTTCAAAAAGAGGTGAATCAGGGAATGCTCAAGACCCGAGAGTGAATTCGGATCAATCTCTAACCCTGGGTTTAAGGACAGGTCCAGTAGTTTCAGAGGGGTATCAAGAAAGGCATTTGCTGGCAAAACCTTGAGATTATTTTCAGAGAGATACAAAGACTGCAAGGCTGGAATAGAGGAAAAGAAAACACAACTGTGAGAATCCTGGTGAAAGTGGTCTTCTGTGGGTAGTACAACTTGTGTTTGCTGTGGGATACAGATTTTTAGATTGTTCTGCTGGAGTTGCAAGGATCTCAAATTGGGAAATCTCTGAAATGTTTGGGGGTCAATGGTGGTGAGGGCATTTCCTTGTAGGAAGAGCTCCTCAAGTGACTGGAGGGTTTTCTCCCTAAATGACAGGTTCTGCAGGGAGTTATAGCTTAGATCCAGGATTTTCAGATTCTGAAGAATGCCTTCATGGTGGACAAAAAATGACTCAATACAGTTTCTGCTCACATTGAGGACCTTAAGCATCACCATACTGCAAATAAAGGTTTGTGGAATGCTCCTGATTTGGTTGTAACTCATGTCAAGGTATATCAAGCTTGAGAGGTCTTGGTATCTGTTAATTAAACGAAACGGAGTATGAGCTAAAATTGCACCTCTGAAGTTTGCCAGTTCCTCCAAAGTTCCTGTATTATTCACACTCCGGAGTTGGTTTCGTGAAACATCCAGGTGCGCCAGTTTATTCCGTTTGGGGAGCAGAGGAAAGTAAGGCATTTTGTTTTCACTAAGATCAAGGTAGAGGAGTTCATACAGGACATCTGAATCTATTGTCTGGAAGGTCTCCAGGCTGTTCTTACTAAGATTGAGCCACTTTAACTGAGAAAGATTAAAGTCTGTGATGCAAGTGATAGAGTTTTTGGACAAGTCAAGTTCGGTGAGATGGATTAATGAGTCAAATGCACCATCTTCTATCTCCAAGATGACGTTGTTGTGGAGGCTGATCTTCCTCAAGGCCAAGGATCCACAAAAAGCATTTTTGGTAATTTTGGTGATACTGTTGCCATTCAAAGAGAGGTTTGTCATTGCTGGAGAGTCATCCAAAAAATAGCCTGTCATCCCAGTATACAGGCCGTTGTTTGAAAGATCAAGACACTCTACACTGTTGAGAGACCCAATCTTGGTTTTATTGAGAGCGAAGACATCAAGATGATTTCTGGACAGAATGAGGACTTTGAGATTTGTCATGTCCTTGAACAAATCAGGCTGGATGAACTGGATCTTGTTCGAATGGAGATTCAGGTGATGCATGGTGGTATGGAATGCCAGCGTCTCATGAGTAAGGTTCTGAAACTTATTATGTGATAGGTCTAGCTTTTGTATACCGGAAGGAAGGTTAGCTGGTGTACTTTGCAGATTGAGATCATTGCAGAACACATCATTTTGGACCTGTGAAGAGGGAAAAAAACATAGAACTCTGATTATTTTAGTATACTCCCAAATGACTTAACCATGACGCACAAGAGACGGACTGTTAAAAGCATACGTGAGGGGTAGTTTTATGAGTCACTTCACTTTATCTATTATCTTGGTAGTTAAATGAGCCTAAAAAGCTCGCTGTGGGCTGCTCTGCTTGTAAAAGTATGAGGGTTGCAGTCATTCTCATTCATATTAAGTTCATTTAAAATTCAAAGTGGATTGGTAGAAAAAAAATCACACTCAAATCTTAAATTTAAAATTGGTTGAATTTAAAGGACGTTAAATCTGTTTTTTCACATCATTAAGATATTAACATGACCATATCTTTTTTAAATCTCTTAATTAATCTAGACTCTGGAGTCCAAACTCTGGTTTTTGTTGCTTTTCCCCACTTTTTATAACTAATTCAAGTATTTAACTTATCAGAATACACTATAATTTGAACCATATGGACAGAGACCCCCTTCTCAAGCAACAGCTCATAAAACTGACTCTCTCCCTTTTAAATGCTCTCAAGCCAATCACACTTTGGTTTTTGGCATACTTGAGGTATTTGAAACTAAGTGGCATTCCAGAGTATCTTGGTAACGAAGGACAAAATTATCTCAGCTTTCCTTTAACTCTAGACAAGCATCTCTTACCATATTCAACAACGCAGTCCAACATGTTACTGCAGTGCTTTTAGTCTTGAGCATATATCCACATAGACATGAATTTTAACATGTACCACATTGCATAATAACTCTTCCACTTTTTGTATGTATTTTCCAATATCTAAGAAAAAAGATATAATCTATTATTGGACAGGCAATTGTTTTTGAGGGTTCAAACCAGAAGAATTAGAGTAGCTCTTCATACTATATTGATTTTTTTTGGCCAGTGTTAGGTTTTATTTTTTTCTATGTTTATTCTTAATTTTAAAAAAACCAAAAAAAAATTCCCAGCCAATGGGACACCATGGTAACATTTTTCATTTAAATCAAACAAAATATTTGGTAACAGTGGTAAATCCGCACAGTAAACTTGACCCAAATGGCAGCACTATGAATTAGTTTAAATTTACCACATGGGGCCACGGTAGCTTAGTGGTAGAGTGTGTGGCTTTTTAGTCAGGTGTTATGTATTTGATCCCACCGCAGGGCATCCGGCCCTAATTCCCCATGCTCACTCAACGTAAGCATGGAGAATTAGAACATACGCATATGTTGTAAAGTGCTTTGTGTGGTTATTAGATATTAAAATGAGTCAATTTTCCATTTATCACTCTCGGGAGGTCCATTTTACATCACAAGTAGTCCCCATATTGTGGAGGGCATGTACTTCGATATAGCATGGGGAATTACGGATGGATGCCCTTCCTTACACTCACAGTGGGTTCGAACCTGCAACATCTGGCCTGTCAGTTCCTGAACTCTGCTCTCTACCACTCAGCCACAAAAGAAAACATCCCTAAGGCTTTGTCAGTCTTTCACTAATGAGTTCTAGGTTGGTGGATAAGTTAATGACATACTATCCAAGGCTTATACCATACTCTATCCTTTCAGTACATCCAATTATAGGTCTAAAGACTGGAACAGCTGCCCACTGCTCCTATACAATAGGATGGGTAAAATACAGAGGATAAATTTCTCTCTAAGAATACAATGACCAAATAAGAAGCTCAATATTCATGTTCAATTTGGTTTGGTATTCTTTCCTCTGTTTAGCTTAATGTATTCTTTTGTATTTTAAAATTACTTCTCATTTACAAGGAAAAAGTCAATGATGGGACATGGGATGGAATGTCAAACGACTTCTTGTCAACAGATAGGGAAAATCACTAACTGCAAAATCTGGCAGTAAGGAGGAAACCAACATTTTTACTGTGGAAGAGATTTTTCCTCTAGCGCTGTGTCTAATGAGAACCACATAGGCCTTATGTTACAAGAGTTAGTGTAAAGGCACATCCTCTGTCTAATCTCCTAGTGGCCAGGCTGTCTTGTCCCTGGAAATGAGGGTCAACCTGAGTTATGTCCCAGACACTTCTCTAGCCAGCTGCAACTTATCTAGCAAGTCATCTACTTTAGCCTATGCAGTAAGTACTCCCCTCGCCTGCACTCATTTATGTAGTTACTGTGAGCTGCTGACTGTTTCCCCACACACATGTTCAATAAACTACTTAGACTCTGAAGTTGCTGCCTCCGAGAATCCTTTACATTCTCTTCAACAATACCACAGCTAAGCATAGATAGTTATCCATAGGTTAGCCATAGAATGCAGATAAATGAATACATAGATATGGTAATAGAAAGTAATCTGGCAAACACAAAAACAAAGGAATCTCAAATTATGACCACTCTTTACTGAACAACTTTACAGGCATTGAGTTACAGACATTGTCCTGTAGTAATCATTAAGTTGAAACGTTTGAATACACTTGGATACACAAAGGCTTTTTAAAGCCAACCCAATCTCCTATGAATGACTTTTTAAATTTAGCTATCTAATCCTACATATCCTACATGGTTTGGGATAACATGTTATGCAAAATGTCTCAAGGCACTATTGCAATTATCTTGATGCATGCTCAATAATCCAGGTATGGAGATCACAAAAAAGAGGTGAATCCGTTCAACTGGATCAGAAGTTTATTAAGAAACGTTTCGTCACTCACCAGATGATGTCGTAACCCGTTTTCAGCTCAAACTGAAGAAGGCACCTGGTGAGTGACGAAATGTTTCTTAATAAACTTCTGATCCAGTTGAACTGATTCATCTCCACTATTGCAATAGTGAATTGAACAATTCTATTTTCAAATCCTTTTTGACCAACTGTATGAAATGGAACATATCTGAAAAGACCGAGGTAAAAATAAAACACAAAAGAAGTTGAACACTGTTAACTAATGAACTTTAAATTAAATTGTTGGGCTAAGCAGAAGAGCAGCCAAGGGAAATGGCCAATGAATAGTCAAAAAAGTTAAATTGACCATCCATCAAGGGAAAGACCCAGACTCTTATTCAATGATCTTACCACCATATTTAACAACATAGTAGTGGGTAATAGCATGGTGGGTGGCCAGGAG
>OMLC01036179.1:3115-16799 GCA_900302585.1 Regalecus glesne
CCCCCCTTACTCCCACCAGCAACTGAAATGATGTATGCATTCAATATAATGCGAGGCACCCTAGATAAAAGCACTCACAGGATGGACTTAATCCTTTTCCTCTTTTGTGTTCATCTCGTAGGTGGGCAACGCTGAGCTCAACTCCAAGGTGTGCGACACTCTGCTGCAGAAATACAACATTTATGTCCAGGCCATCAACTACCCCACGGTGCCCCGCGGTCATGAGCTGCTCCGTCTGGCTCCCTCTCCTCATCACCACCCATCGATGATGGAGTACTTTGTGGGTGAGTAGCCAGCAACCTCTGCCTGGGATTTTCGCCATAAAACGAAGCAAGAGAGGGGTTTATTTGTATTGCATATGAAATCAAGTTAAGTGGGGAAAATGGAAAGTATGAATGATTTATGTCTGCCCAGAGTGACTCTCTTAGCTTTGCAAGTATAATACAGGCCTCTTGGCACTCATTCACCAGTGACACATAGTGCAGCGCAGGGAAAATGATAACAAACTGTCATCTTTAATAGTCAATCCATTGTCAGTTAACATTTTCAACAAAATAGCCAATCTTTTCTGAAATGGAGAGCTTGAGTTGGCTGAAAATTCAATACATTTTTAATTGATTTTAAATGGAGGTGGAACCTGGATTTAATACCCAGGCAGTTTGCATGTTTACCCTTTGGTTAGAGGCTTTTCTTCCAAAGCCTTTAGACATGCATAGTAAGTCAATTACTGTAGAGAATTTCAATTGTCCTATATGTAGGTATGAAGGGGAATGTGAGTTATTGTGTTCACTGGCCCAGTGATAGACTGGCACTCTACGTATATTGCACCATACACCTGCTGGGATGGGTTCCTATCATGATAACATTGAATTGGATTAGATTTAGACAATTCATTAATGAGTGAATGGATGAAAAATGTAAAATAATCCTAAAACATGTTAATTTTTTTTTTGTATTTTTCATTTCCAGACAAACTAGTGGAGGTGTGGCAGGAGGCAGGGCTCTTACTTAACAGCCCAGCCACATTTTCCTGCACCTTCTGCGAGCGCCCGCTGTCCTTTGACCTCATGAGTGAGTGGGAGAAATCTTATTTTGGCAACATGGAGCCACAATACATTACTGCCATATCTGCATAATCTCTAAGTGCAATGGGATTCTCAAAATGAAAATACATTTATTCAACATTACATTCAATTACAATTGATAAAAGTATACCTCAGGTACATTATTGAGAAAAAATGTACAGAAGAATACTTTTGTGTTTTTAACACTTTCCCTGTCATTTCTGTGATCCAGACATTGTGTAGTTTCATTGATTCAAGTATTTATTATTTTCCCCCAATATCTGAATAACCTAAGTGACATGTATTTACCATTACAGATATGAGAAGACATAAATGTCTTCAAAAATAGTGTGCCTCCCTTTCCTTTGATAGTATAGAAACCTGCACATGGGCACTTTCAAAAATGTTTAATATAAGAGTGAAAGTTTGGATTATATTAAATTATGTAGCATTTGTTTTCATATGGTATGATCGGTCCTTTGAATCAGCAAACGCTAACATCAAGATTCATCTCATTTTCACATCTCATCTCATATCATTGACTGTGCATCATGCTGATGAATATGAAGTTGATAAAACATCCACTGGCTAACTGGACTATCAGAATGCATGGGAAATTATAGGGTCGAAGTGATTTAAATAAGAATAAACAAAAATTTAATACAATTAAACTTATTGGAAAGCTCTTATTTTTTTGGAGTGTTGTGACTTGATATATGTGTATCTAATATAATATAAAAAACTATACTGACTGATCCAGTTGAACCGATTCACTTCTTTCTGTGATTCCCTTATCTGGATTATTGAGCATCCATCAAGACAATACTGACTGTTAAGCCTCATGGGAACTTGGAAGACACACTTGGAGTCAGTTGAGAATAGAAAGGTCACTTTGATGAATTATAAAACATTTCTCCTAAAAACTTTGTGTCCAGACGAATGGATTGAACTTTTTTGTTATTTCTTTACCTGTGTTATTGAGTATATATAAAGACAGAATTTGAATAGTTCCTCTCAAATACCATGAGATCACCAGGAACTGGGAAGACCAAGGCTAAATACAGATTTCACTAGTTAACATTGCAGGGGCTAGCCACTTCACGTTTGACCTTTGCCCTCAGCCTACGCAACTCTGTGTTCTCGCTGTCCATGGTAAGGCCACACTCAATCAGGTTCCAGGCTTTACTGGGTAGTTGTTCCCCATACTGCTGCAGGGCTCCCCGGAGGAAGCACTCAGCTAGATGTTGTCTGCCCAGACTGGCCTCTATACACTGGATGGCCTTGCTTCTGTGGAGCGCCAAAGCACGAGTGAAGTCCTCCAGAGCTGGCCCCTCTCTGGAACAAAGCACCAGGCTACGGCCTCGCCGACATAGGTCCTCGGCCACAATCTGGGGATCCTCTGAGCAGCTGGAGTTGGGCCCCTCATACTTATGTATAACTTGGTCTAAGTCTACAATGGACCGCTCATGAAGGCCAAGCTGGGCAAGACAAGCAGCACGCTGACGGAGATATTGGAGTCTGTGACTGCTTGTCGCTTGTACTGCCACTGTCAGGAGTCCAAGGGCCTGATCCCAATGGCCACTCGATGACGCTAAGCTGGCTCTCTGAGCTGCCACCTAAAATCAAATGAATAGAATAACATACTGGTAGCTCAACCAGTATTCAAGTAGGCCAACCATTTGGTCTCAGATAAAAGAAACACCCTGGACTTGAATCCCGCCCAGGGCCAATGTTTCATCCAATTGCCACTCTTGCCTTATACTTTCTGTTGCACGATGTAAATTTGAAAGAAAAAGATCATCAATAAATACTGTAAATCTTCAGCATATTGATGACACAAATAGTGTTAATATATTGGCTCCATGCTTGCCCAGCCTGTTTCTAAAGTTTTAATACTGCATATGAATGCTTTTGAACATTATTTTAAAGCAGAAGTAGGTTACATCTCTTGCCAAGATTGTAAGAATGTAATGAATGTCAGTGGAGCTCCATCCTGTGGCTGAAAGAAAACACTTTAGCACGCCAGTACTGTGTTGCACTGACTTCAGCAACAAACAATGTCTGTAATGACAGGAGGTGTCGTTTCTACTTCTTTTACTGCTTAAATTTTAATTTGTGGTGGTAAGACTGAGTCATAAAGTGACAGCAGAACAAACTGATAAAAAGTGACAGGAAGGAAAAGATACAACCACTATTTTGTGCAAGTGAGTTAAATATATAGAGCTCAATAAAGAATATTTAATATCTCACCCAAGAAGTAAAAGAAAGGCAAACAATGAAATAAAACATTAAAAAACAGAAAATCATGACCACATCTGCAGTAATAGCTGGACAGAAGAATATAAACAGCTGAGATAAGAAAAGGTTGATAGTTAAAGTGGGTAAGCCCAGAACTGGTCTTACCTTTGCTGTCCATTTTTTATGACTCAGCGGGATCAGACTCAGCAGGAAGTCCAGACAGGAAGGATCTTTTTCAGCAAGGGTGCTGAGTCTGTGGGCTGCTCTGCTGTAGTTTTTCTGCCAGGCCTCCACCACCCCAACCCTGGCTTGTGCCACTGCCTCCCTTGGCTCCTGGCCAAACACCTGGTTTAGGTGATCTCCTGCTGCCTTCGGCTCACCTGAGGCAGATAAGAGTGAGACTTAGAGGTCACCTTGCATCCAGAAAGTAGAGCCCACAATTTTTTGTTGTTAAAATGGAACACTCATTTTATACAACCCAGAATCTTTTGAGTAGACAGCACCAGATGACATTAATTACTAGACTAATAAATAAAGTTGGGCAACTTTTTGGGAAGTTCCCATCTCACCTTTAGCCAAGAGTATGTCCACATAAAGGAGGTGCCATCTTGGATCTCTGAAGTCAGTCCTCATCAGGGCTTCACCAATTCTAAAAGCTTCGCTCAGTAGCTCCTCACGACAGGGGACAGACTTGGCAGCCACGATTTCTAACAGATTGGATCGGCAGTATTGCTGCAGCCAATCACAAACTAGTTTTCGTGCTTTGTCCTGGAGGGACAAGATTTCTTTGGTGACTTCATCATGGCTTATCTGGAGAGCTGTCAGGATATCTTGGGTGCACTCCTGTGGTGGAGAAAAGGCAGTTTGACATTGCACATTTAAACAAACAAGATAGTCATCGGAAATGAACAACAGACACCGCTTAAATCTGGGGAATTTATTGGACTTGCGTTTGATGTGAAAGGGTCGAAAGTGCCAGGAAATTGGTCCTGGGTATGACGCAGCAACCTCTCCCCCTCCATTTGCATGGCATTTTCCTGATATTATGTTGGTGTGAAAGGGTCCCTCACAGGCAGACTACAGTAGTCACACATTTGCCATATTGTATTTGGACATTAAATATGCAACCAATAATAATGCATAATCATCTCTCAGATTTGCAAAGACCAAAGCTTTACATTCTACTGGCCAAATAATTTCCCTATCCAGTTCCACTGTACCTCTGGTGTGGAAATAGCTCTCCTGCGAAAAAGCAAATGTGTCGTGCAAATACAAAAAAATAATAATACAAAAAGCGCCATATTGAAATAATCCAGTCCAGCCAACAGTTTTTGTTTTTAACTCAAACAAATAAGTGATTATACAGAGGTGATCATAGCGGGCTAATATAATGGGTAGTGACATTACTAAAATGCAGTTATCTGCAAGGGTTTGTGTGAAAGGGGGCTTATCAACAATCCCATGATCTGAATCAACCCCCCAATTAAGACCGGGATTTTAATATGAGAGAGACTTTAGTCACCTTGAACAACAATTCATCTCGAAAATGTTACTGGTTCACAGTAAAGAATGAAAACATATTCAGTGCCAGTTACATGCCTCTAGAATTCCTTAAAATGTCAGTGCAACGCCGACATTACGACGTCTAGCTTTCAGCAACCATATGATTCAATAAACTACCTTTTGTTGGTTCAGCATGAGATAAGTGAAGCCTCTTCCACAGAGTGCCTGTACATGGGTAGGGTGCTCTTTTAGGATGGCACTGAAATCAAAAATGGCAGTCTTTTGTTGCCCCAGCAAAATGTAACACCAAGCTCTCTCTAGCAAGGAGTCTGCTGCCTCACCACCTAAAAAAACAAATCCCATTTTACAGTATTATTATAGCATGTTATGAGTAATACCTATGTTTCTGCAGAAACGATCAACAAACTCCAATCAAATCATGTCTTGCATGACTACATGATTTTAAAGCCCACTGAGGAACATTTGTAATTTGTGACAATGGGCTATACAAATAAAATTGAATTGCCTTGACTATTAATGATTATATGGTGATTACTCAGTACATTTCATTCTATTTACACTGGCCATGTTAGAGTTAACACTCCTGCCTGTGTCCTTGACCAAGGGAATAGGAAAAAATAGCTGGTGTTTGTCTCTGGTCATGGCAGCTGCTAACCGCTCCTATACAATAGGATGGGTTAAATGAAGAGAACAAATTTGATTTTACTTGTGTGCAATGACAAAATAAAAAGTCTTCTTATTTATTTTTCATGACATTGACAATGACAGTGTTGCTCAGGTTGGCTGATCGGTGGTGCTCAGCAAACATGTGATGAGTCTGCCACCCAGTTCTTTGTGAGTTCAATATTTAGACCCAAATGTACCTTAACTGGACAGATGACAAATCTAGGACCTAAACCCTCCCTCTATTATCTCTCAGACCTCCTAACCATTTCTCTCTATCTACATTAAGGATAAAGATGTATGGTCCATATGGATTCATCTTTAAAAAAATGAATAGCTTAATTAAATATCAATAACACTAATGAAATATTCAATTGATTTAAATTGACTAAAGTGCCCCTCACCCTCCAGAGGGAGCTCAGAGTGCTGCATAAGCTAAAAGGTAACATCCCTGGAGCTGGTGGGAACTCCGTGTCTTGTTTTAACCCGCTTGCTAACACAGGAACTTGAACATACAGTCCTCTGGCTCCAGTGTAGCCTCCTTAGTAGATGTGTCAACCTCCTGCTCTTAGCGGTGTTATGTAATTCAATGAAACCTTTCTTCTATCATTCAAGTGATATGAACGACAACAAATCAAAACAAACCCACAAATTAATTCAAAAACAAATGTTGTGATGACACAACACAATTTACAATATCTGCCATTTTTGAATGCCATTATCATAAGAAATATCCTATTGACTGAGATGGTTGCATGACATTTACAAGTCACATTATGCTCCTGGAATAGGAAAATATTCCACATGGAACCTTCGATGTTTACGTATGCCAAGACACATTAACATCAGCCTAAAACAAATAGAACAAACCAGAGGCCATAATGGCGATGGAGAGGTAAGCCACAGCCTCTCTCAACACGTTATCTTCCTTTGTGCCATCCAAGATGCGCTTCGAGGCAGAGTGACAGTGTGCCTGGAGCAGTGCCCTGTCCTTCTTATGTGCAATGGCCAACAATGGGCGCAAGCAGCTGGTTTCCCCGCACTGGATGAGTTTTTTCAGCAACTGGGGATGGAGTGGTCACAAGAAATAAAATCTTCATTAGATCTTTTTCCTCAAATGCTATAAAGTGAGGAGTTTGAATATAGTGAGCAGACTGACACAACAGCATCCAGTCACCATTGTGACTATAAAATGCAAATTATACAAACTTCCACAGTTCAGCTCCTTTATATTCAGTTCAAATAACTGTGTCCCTTATGGGAAATATATCATATATACAGTTAGCAACAAAACAAGGGAACATTTTTAACAGTAGGAATGCTGTGTAAACAAATCATAAGAATACAGTAATGCACAGCAAAAAGAAGTTAATCGGAGTAAAACACAAAGCACGTATACAGTATAGGAAAAAGGGACTGTTTCATTTCATGAGCAAATTTAGTGATCTGACTGCAGAGGAGGTAGATGAGTCTCTGGTTGCTTTGCTCCAGTGCTGTTAAAACCTTGTAAGTTACTTTTATTGTACTCTTTTGTGTGTGTGTGTGTGTCAGTGTGTTTCCTTCTTTTTGTTCAGACTGTTAAATTAATATAACTGTAGTAGAATATTGAAAAATATTCACTGGAAATTTAGAGAAATACCTTTCACTGTGATTTACATTGGATTGGCTGCTGATTTAACTATGTAAACTCACATGGATTGTTATGTATTAGCTTGAGATACCCCTTCTTGTGGTCCTCTTGGGGATCTCAAGACCCAAGCTTTGGGGCCAAACCCACCTGATTGGCATCATAAAGGAAACCTCTGTGTAACTGCAGCAGGGCAAGGTGTGCCAGAATGGGGGCCCGTGGGCTGGTAGGTCCAATGGCCAGCAGAAGCCTGTAGGCTTCCTCCACCCGGCCAAGTTGGTACAAGGCGTCTGCTGCCAGAACCTGGGGACCATCTGCATCCGGCTGGAGCTCCATCAGCAGCACAGCAAGGGAATGAACCCCTCCGGGAGTCCTAAACAAACATTGGAAATGGTGCAAAATCCATGAATTTCAGACATCTATCTCAGTCACTATTTACTCATTGCTTCATTTATTCAGCACATTAGCCAATAGAATTGAAGGTCAACAGATAAGTCATTATATAAAATGGGATTGTTGTGTTTATAGTAAAAAAAAACAATTTCTATTCATGTTTTTATAGTTTTTACTTAAATTGGAGGTTCATACAATCCCAATCAGCCTCAATATGCTCCATAACCATCAAGGCAATGAAAGCCATTCAAAACCTGGTGCTTAAAAAGTGCACAGATGTAAATGTAGATTCGTTTGTCCTTATTTTTGCCAAGCGAGCATGTTGGATATCAACAGATTTTATTTAGAAGCAGTGATTTTAAATTTCAGTGAGATGAAGTTGAATAAGAAAGAAAAAATAATTATGGATAAAATGGAATTTGCAGTTGGTATACATGATAGTAAATCATGTCCCATACCCTGCCCTATGACTGTCTGGTTTTGGAGAGGCCTGTGACAGCTGAGTCTCTTGGGCTCGCTCACTAGGTTTCGTGTTGGAGCCCTCCCCCACAGTACCCTCCAGCAGGGTTCTCCCTTCCTCCAACAAAACTGTGAACAGCAGCCCCCGGTAGTTCCATGGTATCAGGCATCGTACTGTAAGTGCTGTTTCCTGAGCATGCAGCCCGCAAGCAGTCACATAGTCCAGAGCCATGAGGTAGTTTAAACCATCCATCATGCGGAGGAGCCCCCTGCCACAGAGAGCACGCACACAGCTGGATGGGTGAGGAGCACTGTGCTCTATCACAGCCTGAAAATCTTCCATTGCCCCCTTGTGGTTGTCCGAGTGCAGCCGTGCGAAGCCACATAGCACCTGCACTGTGTTCTGATAGCTCTGGTGGCCTGGAGCAGCAGCTAACTGGCTGCAGATGGAGAGGGCTTCTTTGTGCTCCCCACGTAGGAGGAGACACTCAGCCAGACGAACACGTAGCTCTCGACTCCCCCCGTCAGCTTCCAAGTGGCACAGTGTCCGTAACTGAGCAATCACAGGTTCTAGGAGCTCCACTCCCTCTTCTGAGCGAAAGTCTGGACGGACAAGGACTCTCTCCCTGTAGCTGGATAGACCTTTCTCTGCTTGCTGGCGGAGATGACTGCGAGCAGCGACCCCTGTGCCCAGGTCTGCAAAGAGCTTCTGGAAGCATTGTCGGGCAGTGGCAGGGTGGATGCCAAATGCCTCCCCCAAGTCCCTGCAAGCCTCCCCAGTTTGCCCACCTGCTGAGAAGCAGGCAGCTGCTCTACTGGTTAAAAGTCTGGCCCTCCACTCAAGTGCCATCTCATGAGCTGCCTTGTCAGTGCCAATCTCTGTCTTTAACTGAGCATGAATGTCTTGACAGATAGCAGAGTATGCCTCTGCACTCTCTTCAAACTTGCCAATTGAAAATAAATATTCTGCTCTGAGTTCTTGTACTTCACTATTACCTGGTGAGATAGACAATAAAAATTCTATGAATTTAGCAGAAGCCTCTGGATCCAACCTATCATCCTCACTTGTTGCCAACTCAGATTCAACCTTGTGCCTTGAGGGAGGTTCTTGTGAAATGTTGTCAGAGAATGCTTTTACTAGTTTGGGCAGGTGATGACCTTGTCTATTCTTGACCAGTGTCACAGTTTCGGTAGCATTATTTTGGTAAGCTTTGAGATAAAGTTTGAGAGCCTTGTTACTTTGAGGCTCAGAGAACAGGCAGGCAAGGGCACGGGTTAGCTCCAACACCACGCGAGTAGAACCATTGGGGCAAGGGCTCCTTTTCCCATTGAGCAAAGCTGTGCAACGAGCAAAAATCTCCTCAGAGCCCTGCCCACCACTCTGGAGGAGAGACTCCATTTTGAAAATGGTGGCTGCCATGTTGTTAGGGCTGAGTGTGGACAGAAACACAGCTGCTAGACCTTTATTGATACTCTTAGCAGCCTGATCCTCCCCATGACCATCAAGCCAATGCTCTAGAGTGGAGATAACCCCAGCCAGGCGGGACTTCTCCATGCTTCGCATGTGGTACATGGTTGAGGCAGCGTGAGTCTTAAAGGCATAGGTGTAGAGCAAAGTGGCTCTACAAAGCACCCCTGCCTCAAGGTGTTTGTCTCCATCCTTGCATAGTTCAGAGGCCCCAATATCAGGATGAATGAGAGCTGTCATTGTCCAAAAGCAGGCGTACTCTCTTTCCCTCTGGAGTGCTTCACAGTGATGTCACCATGGAGACCTGCTGACAGTAAAACAAGGGGATAGTAAGAAGATTTTAAAAATATATTTGTTTCATCCTCTGATTGTTATTGTAAGAAATAAATTGACAGTGTCCATTAAGGCATGGGAATAATGGTACTGTAATAGGACATTACACACTAAATAAGAACAATTCAATTTACATTTTGTTATATTGTGATAATCATTTCGATTGTATGAATTGATAATAATGAGAACCTATTACCTAAAATTTTCACGAAATTAGGTCTGAAATGTTTGAGAAAGTAAAGCGTTTGTTTCAAGAACTGACAAACTAGGCATTGTGAGTTCGATCCCACCATGGGGTGTCAAAAAGGGCATCAGGCCTTAATCTCCTGCACGCCATCTAAAGCCGTGTCCATCCCCACAATGTTGGGACGTGGGTAGAAAGGTCATCAGGCAATCGGAAGGTTGTAGGATCGATCCCCGGTCCTGCATGTCGAGGTGTCCTTGAGCAAGACAATGCTCCCTGAGCGCCATATGTTGGCAGCTCACTGCTCCTATACAATAGGTTGGGTCAAAAATGCAGAGAAATCCAAATTTCCCCTTCTGGGACTGATAAGGGAATCTTTTTTTAAATTTATTTAATCGTGACATGTAAAAACGTTTCATGTCTATTTGAAAACTATTTCCAGGCATCTTAATATACTTTGAATATGAAATACTTTACATGTACGGTATTTTGCTTATGTAGGCAGATAATGTGTCTCATATGAATATCTAAATTTAATATTGATTATTGTGATAATAATTACAATATCGTAGTGCACATATCAATTCATGCCTTGGTATACGGACAAGCACTGCGATACAAAACATGGCCATCATAGCATTACCAATATCAGATATCCCCAATTTTAAGAAATGACGCTTACAATGTAAAATGTACCTGTGTTGTTTTCGGCATCCAAAACTTTCCCGACTCTGAATTTCAGCTGAAAAATAACGTTTCATTCACAAAAAACAAGTCTCTTCTTTCATTTAGTCCTTTCTCTGAAGTTGAATTTGACAATGGCTAAGTCGGAGTGAGTGAGAACACACAACTATCTGCCCAGTTTCGGTAATTCAATAGCCCTCGGAAGCCACCGAGACAAACACTCGCCGTTCACACAAACCTTCTAATCATCTTCAGTCATCTTCAACTTTCTGGGTCTGTAATAGCGTATTAACATTATAAAGCCAAACGCCACCTTGCACTGGTGTTTTTCCCGGGCAGACAGAACAAACAGCGGACTGCTGTTGTGTTTATAAACGGTTGTTTTAGTGAGCGTGGGTCCGGTTGCCATGGGAAACAGGGTGTTTCTTGTGACCCCCGGAAGACAAGCAACCGTGCAAGAAAATGCGTTAAAATGTCTGCATGTCCAAGCATGCTATTATTAATAATAATTATTATACACTTCTAATTTATTTTGATATCCTCTATCCCAGATAAATGAATCAGTGCATCTTGACACAAAGTTTAGCGGGAGAAATTCAACTTTGCGTCCAGATGAACTGATTCAACTCTCTGGGATTTCGTTACCTGTGTTAGCGGGCAAGCATCCAGATATATTCGCTCTACCCCCCCATAATAGTCAGTTTCACAGATGGACAAAGTAAACCAGCTGTTGAGAAACACTTTGTGTTCAAGCAAGATTTGCAATTCATGAGATCGTGGCCTAATCCACCGTGAGAGTAAGAACCAGTCAACGGCATTTCTTTTGTGTGGAGATCTTTTTTTCAACGCTTTTACAACAGCAATCAAATTGTAGCAGGGCCAATACTCCCATCTCGTGGCCATTATAAATTTGGCACTTGGATAATGAACCGTTTTCAGCAATAAAGCTAAAAACAGATGTACAGTAGACAGTGAAAAATATATCATTTTGATTATTAAATATGCAAATTTCTCTCCCTCGGAGATTATTACCAAAAGCATTTATGAAAGACTCCCATAAATCTAAACTTAAACAAAAATGCTGAATATGTTAAATACAAGAACAGAAAATATCAGTAACTACAATCTGGATAAATTATTAACTTCAAACAAAGACAACCCTCAAAATGACATACCGCAATGGTGCCTTCTGTCGGCTTGGCTCCAGCTTCTACATCATCACAGTGGAAACTCAGAATAGTCCATGAGGGGTGGTTCAATTTCTCCACACGTGGTAGGCAATTGTTGAAAGATTGTGACGGAGCTGAAGAACAGGAGATAGTCCAAGGTATGGACTACCACAGTAGTGATGGCATGCTGCTCAAACATGACATCAAGAGGAACTTTAACACGGCTAGAGAATGACATGTCTCTGGGTTAAAAGGAGCAGAACCACAAACTGAGATCTAGCATATATCTTATTGTTCTCTGGGATCATTTCCAGAAATCAACAAATCACTTTTCTGAATCCAGGGTTTAAATTTCAAGCAAACATCTAACGATGTTTTATTTTGGGTGGTTTTACATGATGGTACAGTACCGTCGCTTCTGAGGTCTTAATGTCTCAAGTCCACTACATTCAATAATTATATAACTGTTTAAACATGGTTGTTTTTGGTATAACAAGGTCTGTCTTCATGTGCCATGATTATTCTCCACATTGTGGAGATGGACACCTAGCTGGTGGGTGAGGGATTAAAGCCAGGATGCCCTTTCTGATACACCATGGTGGAATCGAACCTACAACACCTGGCTTGTCATTTCCTGACGTGCACTCACACTCTTCCGCATCTACAACTTCTGTTAGCATAAAATACATCTGAAATATCACAATAACAGCTTATTCAGAGGGCCCTCAGCCATCATGCCCTGGTGATGACACTATCCCATCATCTTAAACGTCAGGCCAGAAAAACATTCTTCCAGTCTTCCTCTGCAGACGCTCCAGGCTTTGCTGAAGATCCTGAGCACAGCAAGCCAAATACATGTAATCCAAGGCTAAATAGACATCATCCATAGCAACACAGGGGAGTGGATTCCACAGCTTTAGCATCTGATACTGTTTTTCAACAGAGGCCAGGCCAAAACCAGCCTCCAGTCAGTGAGAGAAGTCACAGGAACTCCCTCCACCTGTGCAAGGACACTTCATTGATGCCGGCATACAGAAGGATGGCAGGCCAGCGCTCTGACTGTCTCTCCTCTCCAGGGCCTATGAAGAGAATCACAGGTATAATTATGAAGGAGATGGGGTGAATCAGTTCAGTGGACATATGTTTACAACCACAAATATGTTCTGCCACTCTGAGATGGTAAGCTGTAGCTATATGGCAGGGGACATCTTTAAATTCATTGTACCTGTCCAGGGTGGCTTACAGAATTGAAGATAGTAAAAATAATTCCCATTGTGATTAGACAATTTTTAATAGATATCTTCACTGAGACCACATGTTAGTCTCGGGGTTTTAAACTATAAAATAATGTTGACTCCCATCCATGAGTGATTTTCACTGACAGAGTGCTTTGTCGCTGAACTTGTATAACTTACATACCCACACACCCAAGAGCAAGGTTATCAGAAGCTCATGTGCACTCATCAGCAGCTTAACCAAACACTCACTTTATGCCCGTCTCTGTTGGCCAAAGAAGAGACAGAAATAAGAAAAAAAACAAGCTTTATTTGAATACACCAGCATTGGACTATGTCCATTTTGGGGTCAACACTCAACAGCAGTTTAATATTAAAGACTAGGCAGGCAGATTGTCTTTAGAATATCCATAGTGTTATTACGCAACATACTCTGTGGCTCTATGGTATATGCACTGACAGGAAATTGAGGTCTGTAAAGGGTATGCTTGCTGAATTTGTGTGTGAGAGAGAGAGACAGAGAGAGAGAGAGAGAGAACGTGTAAAAGCACTTGACAGATGAGCTGTGTTGAGTCCGGCGGGCAGAAAGCTGCTCTCAAGATCCTTGCCGGTGCTGAGCAGATTCCTCCCCAGCCGGGGTCTC
>OMLC01036181.1:0-14168 GCA_900302585.1 Regalecus glesne
CTTGTGTTTTTCTACGCGTGAGTGTCCATCTGTGTCAATAAACATGTGCATTATGTACCCTGATGATCTTACCTGTATGTTTTATATACATCATTCTGTGTATATGTCTGTTGATGTTTATGTGTTAGCACCTCACCTGTGAGTGAGGCTGAGGCCTCCAATCTTGCTTGGAAGAGACCTGTCTCCATTGTTGCCATTCTGGGTGTACAGACCAGCTGGATTGTTGTACTGGGCATGACCAGTTCCAGTTCCATTCCTGTATCCGTAGGTGTGACCGTTGTTGGGCCGTGCATGGCCATTGTTCAGGTGGGTGGGCTGGGAAACTGGAGTGGGCTGGGGCTCAGGGGTATAGGAAGGTTTGCGGCTGTAACCTCCATATCCGCTGGTTATGGGACGGAAATTCTGCTAAACAGAGTAAAAAAGGACACACAAGAGGGAGAGACAGAAAACAAAACAAAAGGGAGAGAGCAGAGGGGATATTAGAAGAATAGCTGTTGGGTTGGAGAAGGAAATCTGGTGCAAAGCAAAACGGGCTTGAAAATAAGACAAATTAGCAGACAAAAGATGAGTAAAAGTTTTGCTGATGTTGTCAACTAAGAGGAGGAAGCAGAAGTGTGTGACACTCCATGTTGCTGGACCCCTACCCATGATGCATACCATTCCTGTCTTATTCATGGTTCCTAAAATAATGCTTTTGTAAAGCATCAATCAATACGCATCTTCAAATAAACGTTATTGTAAAATTAAGTATCAGCACAAAATCATGACGCCCATCCAAAGGATCCACTATTACTGTGAAAGCACTTCTCACTTTCCCCCTTAAAGGCTCCCCTAGGAACAAGATGGCCACGGGACCCATTAAAGGATATGCCACTATGGCTTAGAGCCTAGAAAAGAGGGAAAGAAACACAAGAGGGGATATGAGAAAACAAGTCTTATTGACATTCCAACAGGAAAACCACAATTCTTTTTAGGCGACAAGAGGCCGTTTCCAAATGATGTTTTAAGGCACTGAGAGTTAGAACTTTTTTCTGTCACATTTCTCCCTTCCCATCTATTGGTTCAATACTTGGCAGTATACAGGCTATATTTTCTTTCAAAAGCCATGTGCATCAATAAGTAAAACGGTTAGACTGTAACGCACAGCATTTGTACAGCTTCTATTCAATTGTCTCGTCTTTCTCATAGGTGAGGATCAAACCCCTCCTTGGTGTTTGTTTTATTTTTTCATGTAGCCCTTTCTTTTGGAATATCTTTCGGACTATGTTGGCTTCCACACTTGCCATTAGTACCGTGTGCTCATTGTATGTTGCGTTAGATAGACATTGGCTAAACCCTTAAAATGAACACACTTGTAAAAAGCCTTCCATAGTAGTTAATTGTTGCAGTCATACATTACAGCATGCACCATAAAAAACCTGGGTTAAATAGCCTATTGATCCCTAATTTGCAGCTCACATACTCGCAGCATTTCTGCTGGGAAAGTTATGACCCACCACAAAGTAGAACTGTTGGAGGAAAATTCCCCCAGTGCTTATGGGGGACGGACACCTACAATTAAACCCCGGTGTAAATAGAGGGACTGTGTTTACTCTGAGGTCAGTGCACTTTTCATGTGTTCGAATAAACGCCGCAGTGACATACCTGAGTCGTTCAGGGCTAACCTCCATAGACTCAGAGCTATCAGCACATGACGCCCTGATAAAGCTCGTCGGTATCCAGACTAAACTCGGCTCTTTGGCTGAACTATAAAGATAAACGTGCATTGTCAGTATTTGGGTGATGTCACCATCTCTGACAGCATTTCAGCGCTTGGAGTATCAGTCTTCAGATGGTCTAGTTTCGAAGAATTAAGCAGGGCTGCACATTATCATAGCTTTGCACTGTAAACATTTCAGATGAAGTGAAGAGACTTGTTTACAAGTGAGGCAGGAATGGAGAAACTACTCATTCCTGGGTTGGATTGTTGTTATAATAAGCCACTGGTATGAGTGCATGTGTGTGTGCATGTGGGGTCAAGGTTCACAGCCTGTGTCATCTCAGCAGATGGGACGGCAGGACGTCATCGTGTCTTCACTGCCCTATCCAGACCACACACACGCACAGATATAGACTCACATGTACAGAGAGTGAGCATACAGACAGACAGAGAGGGGGGGGGAAGGGGACTGGAACCCTTGCCTACACCAGTGAGCCCACATCCTGAGCTCAGCAGATGGATCTCAAGACCCTTTGCCCTGTCTACTGCAGTCATGACAGATGACTCAAAGGAAAGGTGAAACCTTCTCCTTCACCGAGGTCGCAGTGGCTCAGTGGTAGAGGGCACCCTCCAAGTTGGGTCCGGCGGGTTCAATCCCACCACGGGACATCAGGAAAAAGGTGTCCAGCCTCAAGCCCCCATGCTTGGTAAATATGAGGAATATGGTGTGAAGCCCTTTGAATGGTCCCTAGCTGAGAAAAGTGCTAATAAAAAGAAATCAATTTCCCATTTCTATTAACTATCTCCCAAACCCTCCAACTAAAAAACTATTGGTCAAAAACCCAAACTATTGGTTTGTGTTCAGAATAGCAGCGGAGGAGTCAGCACTTGAGCTAACTCCAGCCTTCAGAGCCACAAGTTAGTTGGGCAAGATATCAGGACATCCCTTTTCTTCATATCCTCTCCCACCAAACAGATTTCATCTATGCCCCAAAAAAACACAAAAAACTGTTTTGTGGTATCAACCCCTAAATGCAGTGATGGACTGCGATAAAAAAAGCCCCTGGCATTTGCTATACAGAGTGGCCTGACAGCCCTATTTCCAAACTCAGCGCCAACCCTAACTGCACATTTGGCCAAGTAATACTAGGTCTTTTACTAGGATTGTCACAGCATATTCAGTATCACCAAAGAATACGTATACCTGTCAACACAGGTCAGTGTTTTTTAAGCAGCAGTGATACTTTGCACACTATATGCCCACGAGCATAGCAGCACATGTTCACATGCGTTGGAATAGCTTAAAATCTCAGATTTTCCCCCAGTTTGTGTTAGACTAGGGTGCATATGTTTGCTGGAGGATTAGGGCGTCCTCCCCCAAGAAAAGAAAATGTAAATTTCATATAATTTTGGACTGTTATTATTACCATATGTGTGCAAGAAGTTGGAAAAGTTAGAGATGGTAGTTAATAAACAAAACCCCCAAAAAGCTTAAATATGAAACCTGTTAAGGGGTCCACTTGGGATTAACTGCAACCATTAGATTTGGGAAAAGTCATTGAGTTGTTAGTTTTGGTGCTCTCCATATTGATTTTCCATTCATTCAGCTTCTCGGATGCCCAAAACAACCTAAGGTGCTGCACTCAAGTTTTACAGTGTTAAGGAGCACTCTGCTGTAGCCTAAGGTGCACATTTACCGCCAGATTGAAATGTTCATGCTAAACTTTTGTTCTGCTTTCCTCGCATTGACTGTCAATGACTGCACATTGCACACTGTCCGATTCCTCAAACCTGCAGTGTGGGAGTTTCGCCTCCCTCTTCTGGCAGTGAGAGAAATTACTTCTCTTCTTTCAGAGCTCTCCACTTAAATCCTTCCTCTGAACACCCTATTTCTATTTTCTCTGGAGAATCAAAAGCTTTTCTAGAAAGTGTCTTGGGTTTTTCAGCTAAGACCGGAAGCTACGCCCTAGCAGAGCAATCATTGCTAGTTGATGTGAAACCCATCAGTACACATCACTTCCTGTGCACCAGAGTGGGAATGTCACCTTAGACACCACATTTAAAACTCCACCACACTGTGAAATATAGAGATTTACCTGGCAGTGATAGGCTCAGTCATCATTTGTGTTAACTTGTTTGGCAAGGGCTTGAATGTTATGTACATTCATTCATATGGAAAAGTCCCACATTTAGCTTCAAAGGGGCCATGCTACTTCATAACAGTCCCTTTCAAGCTTATGTGCTTTGAAGAATCAGGAGTGAGAGGACTCTGGGATTTGGTGCACTAGTTGGGGAGTATAATTTTTAACCACCACCACCACTGCAACAATTCATTCTGAGCTGCCTAAAGGGCCAATGGTCGGCTGTGGCCCTTCTGACATTTGCCCAAATTCCAGATGGCCAGTCCATCACTGCCTGAAGGTAAACTTGAAATTTTGTCAAAATAGGGCCTTGAATGTAGGTCCCATGTAACTACTGTACTGCCTTGCTGGCCAGAAAAGGACTGCTTCCCACTTCTATGATTCTTCAAGCAGAGATGGTCATTGGGTTACAGCTCAAAATAAACATATTGCTTTTGAACATGTGTTCTAAACACATTGGTTGACGCTGGCTCTGCCAAGCCTCTCCTGGCCTCATTCTGTGGAAAAATAACTTGAAAGTATTGTCCAACTTCATGACTCGGTACACCTCTTTTCTGGGTCAAGGCCAAATACCTTAGACCCGCCAACATCTTTTTCATTCTTGTATTCTCTTTTTTCCCATTTTTTGTATTATCCAAGGGGCTGCAGTAGCTCAGTGGTAGAGCGTGTGTTTCAGGGACTGATGAGCCAGAGGCAATGAATCCAAACCCACCGCAGGCCATCGAGCCTTAATCCCCCAAGCTCCATCTAAGTCCCTATCCACCCCCACAACGTGAGGAGTAGCTGTGACAAGTAAAATGGGCCTCTCTCATTCTTTTGCTCTGTGGTGTCTTTCTCTCTGTTCCATTTCATTACACTCCTTCACAATTCACCTTAAAGCCCAAAACATCAGGACATTTCCCAAAACTCTTGGTTTAAACAATGAAAGAAGGAATCAAATCCTGAGGCCTTGCCCAACTCTCTTCCTGACAACCCACTCCCCATATACACATTCACCCCTTTTCCCCTTTGACCTCAACAATCTGAAAAAAAGAAGTTTAAATTCCTTATCAGTTGCTGTCTTTTGCCCTCCCCCTCATCAGGCCTCATTCTGGCCCATGCAGCCTGGTCTGCAAAGGCTGACCAGAGCAGATCTGTCAATCTTGTACTTAGATGCATTGTCCTTATCCTCCCCTCACCTCTAAGCATCCCACACACATCATGCACCATCAGCTTATTTTGTCTCAAGGATTGACAAAAAAGTGGATATGGGCACACAAAAAATATCCGATTTTAAAGGGCCTGTCTGTGATTTTCACTTCAGCGATAATCAGCATTATATAGCAGTGCAAATTATGACAACAAATCTAAATAGGAAAATTCTGATAAAATAGCATTTGTGGACATGTGGCATTATTTAAAACCTTTAATACATTTAGAGTCTCAAAAGAACAAAAATAGCCAACTGGCCTGCCTCCTCTATTTTTGAATTCGGAAATCTTGGGAGTGTGAAATGTGCATGTATTTTAGCTTGTTTCTATCAAGATCAATCAGCAAGCTCTAATGATATTTCCTCATCATATCAAGCACCAAGAAAACCCCAAATTACACATACACTAGCTAAGTATTAGGGAACTGCTTTGCAGATTCATTTTATGATTTTTTTTCTGTCATTTATTTTCCACTTTTAGCTTTTGAACTTCACTTTACTGGAGTTCAACGTAACATATGGAGATATATAATGATCAGCCAAAGCATCAAAAGCACTATATTCTCTAACTCAGCAGATAACCACCATTAGTCCTCATGTTGTGGAGGCTGACATGGGCCTAGATGGAGCAAGGGGATTCAGGCCGGATGCCCTCCCTGATGCCCTAGAGTGAGAGTGAACCTGCGATGCCAGGCTTGTCATTTCCTGCCACGTACGTTCTACCGCTAAGCTACTGCAGCCCTCCCAAAATTGCTAGCCAATAGCAGGCTAATGCTTTAGCAGAAGAAAGTGATAAGAGAAAACATTTCAACTAAGTTTTCTTGAAGAGATGAGATGGTTGACTTAAAGGTGTAGACTACAAGTAGGAATTCAAAGCCGTGACATTTGAGTAGGGAAATTGTCTCTGCTGTCACACTCCAAATCAAGGTCAGAAGTTAAGAATAGTGTAGCATACTACCCCTGAAACACATGTGGCTCTTGTAGTTCTTATGGTCAAACATCTTGTTTCCCTATCGGCAGCACAGATATGTCGAGAGGTCCACCGGCTCGCACTAATAGGTGATATGGTGGGAGTGCTTCTGTTTTGGTGAAAACCTTTCCAAAATTTGCTCTTTGCCCTATCCTCTCTTAACAGTTTCATTGTGGCCTTGGATGTCTGCTGCAGACAGATTTTTTTTCTTTTGAGGGTGAAAAACAGGTTTATATGTCCAGCACATCTGGTGCTCACCTTATAAAAATGCCAGTTTGGTAACATTCAAGACATGTACATGCTTTCAACGGTGCTCTTAAGGCACGATGTCTAGGTTTCTATTCATTAGATAAATCAGCTGCAAGCCCCCCGTCTCATTAAATAGATTTATACTGCTTTTTCCATGTCGAGACTACATATAAGTTTACTGGAGACCCTATCTCAAGGTGACAGTCAAGCTCAATGGCTTCAGTTCACTGCCCTAAGTAATGACCCATCACCCGATAAATCACCACATAACCATGTCTTGTTTTCTCAAAGTAGTCAAAACAGTTTAATATTTCTCTGAGTAGGAGGAAAAATCTTAAACAGTTTCAACCTTTCTTAGACACAAATCCAGGCTGTGAGGGATTTTGAAAAAGTCCATCTGTGATTACTGATGATGTATTTCCTAATCTCTGTACCTCCCTTGAGACTGGCTACTCTTTCATTTTCTCCCAGACATTCAGCTGATTTGACCCGTTTCTGAAGGAGGAAAGATGTGGAGAGGGTAAGAGAGAAAAAGAAAAGGGAGATGAGGCAGAGCAGTAACTAATCAATGCTGTCTGACCATAAAATAAGAATGCCACCAGATTTTCACCAGTTATAAAGGGACTGCCAAACATGCTCATGATTCTGGAGGATTAACCAAGTGTGTATGTGTGTGCGCAGATGTTAATGTGTGTCTTTAAAAGTGGAGAAAGAAAGAAAGAGAGAGAGAGAGAGAGAGAGAGAGAGAGAGAGAGAGAGAGAGAGAAAGAAAGAAAGAAAGAAAGAAAGAAACTTGTCTATAAATAAAAAAATGGTCCCCAGGGCATATGGGCCTGTATACATGAAAACTGCTTATTCAGGCACAGGTGTGCATGAGAACACCATGAGTACTTCTCTCGAGTATGTGCAACTGGGGCACTAAAGCCAGCATGGCTCAGTGGGTAAAGGGGGGATCTGGTGATTGGAAAATTGTGGGTTCGATTCCAGCACCTGCAGAGAAGCGTGTTGAAGTGCCCTTGAGCAAGACAGTGTTCCCCTAACTGCTCTGCCCTGTGATGGAATGGTGACCTGTACAGGGTGTTTCCCTGCCTTTCGCCCAGTGAGGACCGAGATAGGCTCCAGTTCCCCTGCAACCTGATTTCAGATAAGCAGTTGACAATGGATGGATGGAAGGATCATGGGTTTTTCCATTCATCAGGATGACTATAAATTACAGATTAACATGGGATTTAGGGGGGGCGGTCTATATATACTACTGGTACTCCAGCCTGCTACCACAGAATTTGTTTAGGGAAGGTTAGATGTAAGGGAGAAGGGTTGGGGGTTGTGAGATGAACGAGAGGAGCGAAAAAGGAATGGTGGGTTAGGGGAGTTTGGAGGGGGGATTTAACTGGAATCATATGTTTGTCTTTTCAACCGAGAATGAGGGCCTAAACCTGGCTCTCTTGCTAGACACACACGCAAATACACAAGACAAGCACATACGGGCAGGGACAGACAGACACACGCACACACACACACAGACATGCACACACACCCTTTTCCCTGTTCACCTCCTGCATGGTAATCCCATCTGGACCTTAGAAATTAAGCTTTTTACATGGTACTCTGCCCCACTGACTGAATACAGGCCAGCCCTTCACAGCTGTCTCAGCCTCACTCTGAGGTCCCTTGCTGGGTGGAGAGATGGGCAGGAAGCTAAAGTAAAAGTAACTAGGACAGTTTGACAAGTAGACATGAAAGAAGAATAACATCAGCAGGTCATTTTGAGAGCAAGACAAGACCCAGCTTCTAAGAAGAAAGGCCAAAAGAGAGGAATGATACCGTAGAACAGTGGCTCTCAACTAGTACTATGTGAGCCATCTGCAAGTGGTATGCAATAAGATTGATAAATAGTCTATTAAATAAGCATGATGTATTCCTACGATTTCACTTAGCTGATGCTGTTCTCCAAAGCAACGTACAATTTGAGACAGATACACTGTGCATTGGTCAGGATTTGAACCCAGGTCTCTCGCTTGATATGTTAAAATTCTACCACTGAACCACCAATTCCCAGGAAATATATGAAAACGCAGACATATTCATATAAAATGGGTCCAGAATAAAGAAAGACTCAGTTTGACATTCATAGCTTCAAACACGCTGCCTCTGGCTCATCAGTTCCTGAAGCGAGCGTGCTGACCACTGAGCTACCTCAGCCCTCATAAATTCAAAAGAGAAAGTAGACCACAAAAATAAAACTATTGAAGATAATATGTATGAATTAAAATGTACTTTGTTAAAATGATTATTCCTTTCATCAACGTTATGAAAGTCCAATGTTTTTTTGACCAAAATGGACTCACTCTCCCTCACAGTTAATCCCTAACCACAGCCAGGTGGCTGGCACTGGTAACTAGAGAGAAGCCCGCCTCAGCTAACAACCACCTTAGCTAACAAGCCCCAGTATACATTTTTCGGGGAAAAAAATGGCTAAGTGGCTCAAGTGTGTTATTGCACTGAGCTGCCAATATCTGCAGTACTTGGGGAGGGAACACTCTGCATCTTTCTTCATACTTTCAGACGCAGTAGAACTCTCATTCTGGTCGAACAAACGGGGTGCAAGCCTTGCTACTTGCACCTTGCAAATTACCCATTTGGTCCTGATCCTCAGAACTTAAACATGCTCCATTAACATAGCTCAGGAACAGAACACAACGTGCGTGCACATGTGTGTACATGCATGCACATCCATATGAATAAGTGTCTTTCGAAGCCAGGGAAAAAGCTTTCCATTCCTGGTCCGTAGGCCTGGGATCTTTAGGCAGGGAATTAGGATCAGTTTATTAGCTGTGCAGGTATTCGCATATGTGGATTTTCAGTCAGGTTCCGTGGCTCTCACAGGTACTTCACATAGAATGACAACACAGCACAACATCCCTACAACATCCCATTATCCTAACAGGGCTGTCATTCAGTCATTCAGTCCTGTGATACGGGGTTTCTTAAGGACCGGGTTGATAGTGGAGCTCTTGAAGCAGGAGAAGACTTCACACAGCTCTATAGAAGATCAGTGTGAAAATGGGGGTCAGCACAGATTTTCAGATATGCCCTTTGGGCCTGGTCCCTTCCTAGTCGTCTTTCTCTGAAAGAGCTAGCATATGTTCTCAACGCAGATCCTGGGTGCAGGTGAGGGGATCAGTGGGGAGGGGCTGGCATGGAGGTGGTTTGGTTGTGTGTTGTGACCGGAGCAGGGCGAGGGGTATGAATGAGGGCTCATCAAATCTGCAGTAAAACCTATTTAGATCATCAGCCAGTTAGTTGATGGTTCCCAGCAGTGTGGGGGGGGGTAGTCTACGATAGTTGGTAATGCCTTTCAGACCTCTTTAGACTGATGTTGGATCATTGGCAGAAAAGCTTGTTTTACAACTTTTCAGAGTAGCCCCTTGTTCTCACTTTGATCTTCTTTGTGAGTGTATCCCTGGCTTGGTTGTATCGGATCTTATCTCCACTCCTTTAAGCTTCCTCTTTGGCTTGACAAAGATGTGCAAAGACAAAGATGTCGAAAAGAGACATGCATGTTAGGGGTTAATCCTCCTCCCTGTGCCCCTGACCAAAGCAATGGGAAAAAGAGCTGGAGTTGGTCCTCAGGCGCTGCAGCTGCTCACTGCTCCTATACAATAGGATGCAGGTTAAATGCAGGTATCAAATTTCATTGTATGTACGTACAACGACAAATGATTAAAGCTTCTAGGTCCTCTTCTTCTTCAAAGCTATTTGAGCTTACCTGAGAACCAAAGCTTATTTTTGTTGTAGGTATAGTTTTAGTGGGCACACATATGTCCTCACGAACAGTAATGTGACTGTGATGAGTCTGTGATGCAGCCTAAAAACAATCCAATCAGTGCAGTCAAGCAAGCTTGGAGCTCCAGGTTAAACTCATTGGTCGATTCCTCACAGTGTTGACCACAGGCTTTGCAGACTCTAGTTTTGGTAAGGATAAAATGAATCAGATGGTGATCAGAGTCCCAGAGCTGCACAGAGGACAGAGCAATAGATTGTGTAGCAAGGATCTGGTGGTTTTGTCCCTGGTGGGACAATTAACATGCGGTCTATATTTTGGCAATTTATGTCTGAAGTTTCCTCTGTTAAAATCCCCTAAGGATATCGAGAAGGAACTCTAGATATTTGTGCTCCATGTTTGTAATTTGGTCAACCAGGTGGTTTAACACATCTCTTATTTAGGCCTGGGGTGGGATATAGACAGTGAACAGAATAAATCATGAAAAATTACTCCGTGAGTAGAATGGTTCAGTTAATAAAAATGACTCTCAGTGAGGGCTGCTTGATTTCTTCAACCCGGTGACATCCCAAAACCAACATTTGTTTATGTGGAAACATATTCTGCCGCTCTATTTCCTCCCTGATAGCTATGTTTTGTGGTCTCCTCGGAGGAGCTGAAACCTCTGCATATGAAGTGCGCTGTCCAGTCTGTACATGCCATCTCAATCCGGCTTCAGTGAGGTAGAGTGGCAGATCTATAAAAGTCCAAGTTTTCTTTTCATTTATGAGTAAGAGTTCGTGTATCTTGTTGGCCTGACAGCAGCCATTTGCCAGGTGGATGGACACTAGAGTGCTTCTAAATCCCCACTGTTACAGTTTAACAAGTGCGCCAGCCGGCTTTCCCCATCGGCATCATTATCTTTGTCTTCGCCACAGTCTGCACAGACTTGTACCAGCCAAAAGCTCAGCGAGATTTTCCTCGCAATGTTAAAAGTTGTTAAAAAAAAGTCTGTTCAGTTAGTCCAATGCACAGTTAGAGACTTAAAAGTTCCTCCCTGGTATATGTGATCAGTGCATGGTTGCTGGAAACTGAACAAATAAACAAGAACAGAAAAACACAACTGCATTACCGTGGCTACTGTCTGTGGTATCATCTTGATGACAATAAGATAAAGTCCTTAATGGACCCGGTAAACATGTGTCTGCAATATACCACAGTTAAAGCACGGTCATTAGCTCCATTACTACCATATCACACTTAGGGTTGGGGAACCTTTATGACTGACGTACATCAAAATGCACCATCAAGACCCCAGGGAGCCATTGTTGGCCATTTATTTTCTAAAACCCGATTGTTAACATTGAACTGAACGAGCTAACTTTATATAACTCTCGACCTTTAGATTGATTAATAAACATAAACTATCATACACCAATGACACACTTCCCTGTTTTGCTTTATGGCATCTGGAGTTTCATCCTCCATGTGACGTACTCTGATCATTGTATCGCCTCCTCCAAAAGGCAGATGATTCTCTCTGACAGTTATTGGGAAGCCAGAGGCATGTTCCATTCATAAAAACAGATTTTGTATAACACATGCGTTTATCCGAAGTAAAACAAATTCCAAGCAGCACAAGAATTACAGTCTGCAAGTCATTTCAGGACTCTGCCTGTCAGCCTCTATCAGTGAGACTTGGGAGTATTGCTGTTGGCTGCCGGCTCCTGATGTGAGATTGGGAGGTTTGGGGAGAGGAACCCTGGGTGACATGGGTTTCAGAATCATCAAGTTTCCCGCTTCTCAGAGCTCTTTTTTTCCACGACACCACAATACTTGGATGCAAGGTCACAGAGTCATGCTGGAGCCTATCCCAGTTGTCATAAGGTGAAAGGTGGGGAGGCACCCTGGATAGGTCACCATTCCATCACAGGGCTTGAGCAGTTAGGAGTTCAATGTCTCAAGAAGGTAATTTGGGAATCAGATATAAGCAAAGGTCTATGAGAGTTGCTTTTCTTTTCAACAGAACCCAAACCAGAAATAAAGAAATAAAAAGGTGCATCCAATGGAAACTGACTAAGATTGTACTCTGTCAGTGTTTTAACCCTGTTTCCACTTCACAATACAGAGAAGCTTTGTCTTTCCATTGGTGGGCGGGGTGGGATGAGGGTGGATTCCTATATGGTTTAAAGCAGCTATCAGGAGATTTACATGGATATTAGTCAAATTTAACCCTGATACCTCAATATGATTAGCATAAGCAAACAAGACCATCTGTGATATATTGTGATTCCAAATGTTTGTCTCCATGGTTGGCTTTGCCACAAAATCTGACAAAAAGATTTACGATACACAGACGGGACACATAGCCACAATTAGATACATTGCCTCATCCCTGTTTATCTTGCAAACAGCTGTTTTTTTCAAAATACCTCAAAATCTCTCACTCTTCTCTTCAAAACAAGTCAATGAGCTGCCAGAGGAGTAAAGTTGCTCTTTGTAACCAGGGTTGGGTTGTAATAGAATGCAAGTTAAATGCATAATGCTGGTGCATATCTAATTCAGCCCACATTTTGTTTCAACACACCAGTACTGAGATGGCAGTTATTTTATGAACTTCGAGGAGAATCGTTTTCAAATACTTCCCTCTCAGTCTGTCAATGTTACAGGTGGGAGTATGTCAATGTTTCATTGGTGAACAAATGAAAGCTCACATAAAAATTGGAAAGCGAATGAAAAAAAAAGTCTCTTAAAAGGTAGTATTAGGCTATGGTCTAGAACACAGCAAATACAAAACACATGGAAAACATCCTATATGCCACAATAGATTTACTCTATGCATTGTAGCTCAATGTAGTTTGCTGGTACGTGTGCATTCGTGCGTGTGTGTGTCTGCTTGCAGTTCTGATGTGTAGCCATTTGCACTCCTCTGTCACAGCCCATTACTCATTCATAAAACATAAAATAATAGCGCTGAAGTGAGGTCAAGAGAAACCCCCACCCCCATTGTGAGATTTATATGCACTGTTGCTAACCCTGCAATGAATGAAAAGTGATACAATCTTGGTCAACATATTCAGATACTGCCATGGAGATATCACTAACACCAGCAACACAAAAATGATATGAATAATATTCAATACGTCACAAGTTTCACAGAGTGCAATTTGAAAATGAATTAATATAATTTGAATGATCCAGTATTCAGCTCATTCATACAGGTGTCATAGCTTGGGTTAAATGATGTTCATCCAAGAATTACACAAAGTCAATGATTTCAAAATCTATTTGTAGGAGTTTGTGCTAAATACTGGTGTCTTTTACAGGATGACACTTGGGTGATGATAGAAATCTTTGTGAGCTATTATTGGAGATGTTTATCTTCTGAATCACAAAAAACAAAAACAAAAAAAACATCAGGTGTTACCGTTCCCCTTTGAATGCCTTATAGCCATGTGCCTTTCAGAACTAGAGATGCCTGTTTTACGCATCACAACTAGGCCCCACATCGTGGGGGTGGACAGGAAAATAAATGGGGGGGGGTTGAGACCGTATGCCCTTCCTGATGCCCAATGGTAGGTTCAAACCTGCTGCCTCTGGCTATTCAGTTCCCAAAGCTAGAGCTCTAACCATTAAGCTACTGTGGCCCACAGCCATGTGTCTTTCAGAGTATCTCTGGGGAAATGTATTGTGTACAAATGCTGGTAACACCTCTAATGTCTTCGATAGAGCCCTTCAGTAAAACATCATACCTTCACGTTGACTTCCTAAAAGTACAACCAAGGGAATGATCGCAATGACAGCTGGCACTTATGTAAAAAGCCAATTATCCAAAAATTGCCTTTGGTGTCATTCAGACTGAATAAAAGGAAACCTCTCACAGTCTCCATGTGCCACTTCCTGCTTGATAGCTCATTCCTGAATGTGGGGATGGAATTTCCATGATAACTCATCCAATAAAGAACAAGGAGAATGTGAAAAACGAAGAAAGGAAATGTCAAATTCTGTAATTCATGCAGAATGTCCTAAGAAAGTAGAGGGGAGGAAAGCTTTTCAGGGCCTTGATATTGGCCTTTAGTGTGGATGGTAGCAATTTTGTGAGGTAAAGTGCTCCATGACCCTCCCTCTGGCCGCTGTCCTTCAAGTGTTCTATGGGA